>ML411156.1:3393-15021 GCA_005239525.1 Nicotiana knightiana | reverse complement strand
CAAAAAGTGGCTAGTGTGTGGACTAGGTCCAGACGAGTACAGCAGAATCCAAAGTTGCACCACTACCAAAGAGATCTGGGATACCTTGCAAGTAGCCCATGAAGTAACACCTCAGATAAAAAGGTCAAGAGGTACTCTAGTATACTCTTAGTATGAAAACTTCACTATGAAAGAAGGAGAGACTATCCAAGAGATGTACACAAGGTTCACAACCTTGACTAATGAACTAAAGTCTCTTGGAAGAGTCATTCTTGAAGAGGACAGGGTTGAGAAGATCCTGACAAGGGTCTTGCCTATTTCCTGGGAAAGCAAAATCACTGCTATCCAGGAATCCAAAAATATGGCAACCCTGAGATTGGATGAGTTGATTGGAAACCTCAATGCCTATGAACTCAGAAGGCAGACAATGAAGAAGGAACAGGTCCAACCCAAGAAAACCACAACAAAGGCTATGGTTGCTGCTCGGGGGGAAAGTTCAGATGAGGAATCAGAAGATGANAGTTCCTATCTAAGGAAAAACTCTCTGAGTTGTTACTATAGATGATTTTGAGGAAACAACCAAAGAGAAGGATCAATTATCTAAAGAATGTGCAATGCTAAAAGCAAAATGCATAAAACTGGAAATCAGAGTCAATGAATCTGAAAAGAAAAACACTGACTTGTTGAACCAGGTTCATCCACTTAAAACTGAGATTCTAGAACTAAAATCTGAAAACTTAAAGCTAAAGCTAGGATCAAGTAAAAAGGTTGTTGATCATTCTCATATCATGTTAGAAGAAAACATAGGAAAATTAAAAGATAAGATGTATGCCAAGGACGAACAAATAAGAACTCTTAATAAACAACTTGGAAAAGTCAAACATGAATTAGATCGAACCTGTAAATGGAATAAATCCTCTGACGCCCTGATATGGCTTCAAGAGAATCATAGTAGCAACAGGAGAGGGATTGGTTTTGGAAGTCAATTGCCCAAGTGGGATCCCAAAAGCAAGTATCTCACTCTCCTGATAATAAAATCTGCACCCATTGTGGTAAGACTGGACACTACAAATATGAGTGTATTGCAAAAGAGCAAGCCAGTCGAAAAAGTGAGAGGTTTGTAAAAGGGAAAAACTGGCTACCAAATTGGGCCAGGAAAAATTTGATTCATCCATTCTCTCATAGAAAAGGACCCAAACTAGTTTGGGTTCTTAAAACTAACCCCTGATTCTTTTGTAGGTTCAAGTGAGAGGAGGCAGCCAAATTTGGTATTTGGATAGTGGCTGCTCAAAGCATATGACTGGGAACATGGAACAGTTCCTTTCACTTGAAAGTCTCAAAGGAGGAAATTTCTCCCTTGGAAACGGAAAGAAAGGTGAAATTATTAGGGTTGATAAGGTAGGTAAGTATGACACACAATCCATTGAACATGTGTATCTAATAGATGTCTTGAAATATAGCTTGATCAGTGTATCACAATTGTGTGGCAGAGGTAACCTGGTTGCTTTTACTTCCACAAAATATTTTGTGATTAACCTGCTTACTGACAAGATTGTTTTGCAGGGAAAAAGAATGAATAACATCTATGTCATAGACTTGTCCACACTGTCTGAAAATTAACTCACTTGCCTAAGTGTGTTGGACAATGATCCCCTCATGTGGCACAAACAACTTGGTCATGCGAGTCTAACTTAGCTTAACAAACTAGTCTCTAAGGACTTAGTGGTAGTACTTCCTAACATTAAGTTCAAGGAGGACAAAGTTTGTGAGGCATGTACCAGGGGGAAGCAGGTAAGGTCCTCTTTCAAAAGTAAGAAAATTGTCAGTACCACCAGGGCGTTGGAACTGGTTCATATGGATTTATGTGGTCCTATGAGAACTCTGAGTAGAGGTGGTAAGAGATATGTGATGGTGCTAGTTGATGATTATTCAAGGTTCACTTGGACCTTATTCCTGGCATCTAAGGATGAAGCATTTGATATGTTCACCTCATTTGTCAAGAAAACTCAAAATCAATTAGGACATCAACTGGCATCAATAAGATCTGACCATGGTACTGAATTTGAGAATGCTAAGTTTGCTGAGTTCTGTGATGAACATGGTGTTAATCATAACTTTTCTGCTCCTAGAACCCCACAGCAAAATGGGGTTGTTGAAAGGAAAAACAGAACTCTTGAAGACATGGCAAGAACCATGCTCCTATCTAGCAAACTACCTCACAGCTTCTGGGCTGAAGCAATAAATACTGCTTGCTACATAATCAATAGATGCATGACTAGACCTCTAGTAGAGAAAACTCCCTATGAATTACTTAAAGGGAGAAAGCCCAACATATCCCACTTTAGCACTTTTGGATGCAAGTGTTTTGTACACAATAATGGTAAAGATTTCCTAGGAAAATTTGACCCCAGAAGTGATGAGGGAATATTCTTGGGATATTCTTCACATAGTAAAGCTTATAAAGTGTATAATAAAAGAACTATGTGTGTAGAAAAAAGTATACATGTTGTCTTTGATGAAACTAACATTCTTGCTGAGAGACAGGAACCTGAAGATGAGGAGCTTGGACTGGTAAGAAGCAGTGATCACACTGAAGCAAGCATGAAAGATGGAACAGGTGATTGACCAGGTTCAACTACCCTAAGCATCATGATAGGGGGAACTCAACATATGCAACCTAGCTCTGATCCTGCTCTACAGCAACAAGATATCATGGAATCATCTAGGAATGAACAACCGGTACTTAAGCCACACAGATATCAGAGTTCTCACCCTCTTGAGAACATCATAACATATTTGGAATCTGGAATCAAGACAAGATCATCCTTGAAAATTTTGTGTGGATTTGATGTCTTTTTATCCATGATCGAACCAAAGAACATTGGGGAAGCCCTACAAGATGCTGATTAGGTAAATGTCATGCAAGATGAGCTGAATCAGTTTGAAAGAAGTCAAGTATGGCACTTGGTACCCATGCCATTGGATAGATTTGTAATCGGCACCAAGTGGGTCTTCAGGAACAAGCTCAATGAGGATGGAACTGTTACAAGGAATAAGGCAAGATTAGTTGTTCAAGGATATAGTCAAGAAGAAGGAATTGACTATGATGAGACCTTTTCCCCTGTGGCAAGACTGGAGGCAATCAGACTCTTATAGCATTTGTTGCACACATGGAATTCACTCTTCATCAGATGGATGTTAAGAGTGTCTTTCTAAATGGCTATCTGAAGGAAAATGTATTTGCCAAGCATCCTCCAGGTTTTGAAATCAAGGAGTCACCTGACCACGTATACAAACTCGACAAGGCTCTATATGGTCTCAAACAGGCACCAAGAGCATGGTACGAAAGATTATCAAAATTCCTACTAGAACATGGGTATAAACGAGGCAAAATTGATAGTACCTTGTTCTTAAGGGAAAAAGGTAAGGATCTTCTGGTTGTGCAAATATATGTGGATGATATCATATTTGGAGCGACTTCTGAAAAATTAAGCAAGGAATTTGCTATGCTAATGGGGAGTGAGTTTGAGATGAGTATGATGGGTGAGCTAAACTTTTTCTTAGGCTTGAAAATTAAGTGAAACCCAAATGGAACCATGATCCACCAACAAAAGTACGTGAAAGAATTGCTAAAGAAGTTTAAAATGGAAGACTCAAAGGAAATAGACACTCCCATAGCCACAGCTGCAAAATTAGATGTGGATGAACCTGGTTCATCTGTTGATCAGAAGCTATACAGAGGGATGCTTGAGTCTCTATTATATCTCACTGCCAGCAGACTTGATATTGTGTTCAGCGTGGGACTGTGTGCTAGGTTTTAGGAAAATCCAAAGGAGTCCCACCTCACTGCAGAGAAGAGAATTTTGAGATATTTGAAACGCACCACAGATTTTTGCCTTTGGTATCCTAAAGGTAGTAATTTCGACCTTGAAGGTTGTTGAAAAAGATGATGATAGAGAGTGGAGTGGAGAAGATGAGGGGGAAGTTGGTGAGATGACTACTGACAGAATCACCTTGTTTGGTAAAAGAACAATTCTGAAGGGAAATTAGTGAAGGATCTTGAGGAACCTAGGATGAGATACCTGCTGGACACACTGGATGTGCAGGGGTGGAAGAACATCATGGTTCTTCATATTGAAGGAAGGTTGGCTAGAGTTGAACTGGTGGAATTCATGGGTAATGCAGTGGTCAAAGACAGCAGGGTCACTACCACAGTCAAAGGAATTCAAGTCTCCTTTGATGCTAAAGAACTGGGAGAAATTCTGCAAATTCCTGCTGAGGGCTACGAGGATTACACGAGGCAAAGATGGCCTAGTTTGGACGTGATGGCCTCAGTAATCAATATTACCAGATTCTTCAGTGACAATGAAAGGGAAATTGAACCCAGGCCAGTCTACAAAAGTGAAATGAAGCCAGAACACAAGTTGCTTTTCGAGTTTGTCATCAAGTTCTTGCTGCCAAGACAAGAAAGAAGGCACATAGCCAACTATATGGATCTGACTTTGTTGGTATGTTTGTTTAGGGGTAAGCAGATAAATTGGCTAGCCTTCATTATCCAACTCTTGGAAAGAGTTGTGAATGGAACAAAAGCACATGCGATCACATATGGATTTATTCTGACAGACGTGCTTGCTCATTTTGATGTTCCTATGAAAACGTCTGAGATGGCTACTGCCAAGGACTATTTTGGGAAGGATACTTTGCTGACTTGCGATTACACTGTCAATGTTCCTGCAGATGAACCTGGTTCATCTAGGAAGCAGCCTGTCAACAGCAAAGTTAGAACTCTGGTGCAGGAAATCAAGATCAAGGATATGGAAATCCTTCGTTTGAAGTCTCATTTTATTGAGGTTGAAGCTGAGCGAGATGCTCTCAAAGCTGAATTAGCAAAAGAGAAGGAAAAGAACGAGGATGTTCTTAATCAGATGCTTTATCTTCTACAATCCAAGACCACAACCTCCTCTGCACCTTCCCATCCTAAGGTTGTCCAGAGCTTTCAAAACCCCTCTTTAGACCAGTTGTTATGCTTCTTTTGTTTTTATTTTGTTTTGCTCATGGTTAGGACTGTTTTTGTTTTGTTTGTATGGTGTTTGATGTACGTTCCTAATCAATGAATTTTTGTTGTTTTGTTATTGACTTGTCTCAATTTCTTAGATAGCTTACATTTATTGGTTTCTTATGATGATTAATCATGTTTGCACCTGCAGTAGCCTCAATGGCCATGAGTAATTGTTAACAACACTGGTGAGTTTATCATTTTGCAATCTTTTTGATGATGCCAAAAGAGGGAACAAAAAGTGCTTTTATATTTCAAGTGGTATTGATAACCTAATGAACCTGGTTTCTCTATAATAAATGCTTAAAAACATACAAAGTGTTTGAATTGTATATAGGGAGAAGCACAAAGTTTGTCATTATAAAAAAGGGGGAATTTGTTGACCCAAGTCACTGCATAGTTTTGAAGATTGACAAATGTCTGACCAGTTGAACCAGGTCCATCAGAGCACACATCGTGAACTGACGAGCTGGCACATGAATCGTGCATGCTTAGGAGATGTTTTGAATATGAAATATCAATTTACCAAGGGATTGTCTCCTAATGCGAAAAGGTTGCAACCTGATCAGATTAATTGAAGTCAAATTCAGCAAGGAAAGTAACAAAAGAAAGGAAGTTGAGTTTGGTTCGAATTGGTTCACCCAGGTAGAGTTGAACTAGAATTGGAAGACAAGCTCAACGACTGACTCTATAAATACTTGATGTATTTATGCTGAAATTGAACGCACAAGTACAGAAGTGAATCAAGATCTGAAAGCAAAATTTCTAGATATTTTGCAAGCAGAATTACTGTGCGATTCAAAGGCTACAGTTCAACTAGAAGAACCAGTTCCATCTAATTATTTATTGAGTCTAGTTGATTGTAGTAGGAGTTTTTAATATTGTATCTTTCAGCTTTCATAGAAGCAATTGTAATAGGTACGTATTGATCAAGTTAGAGTTAACTTGAAGTGTGTAGAAATTAGCTAGGGGCTAGTTACTACAAAGGGATTAGTGTTAATCCTTAGGATTACAAAAGAGTTTATTTTGTAAGTCCGTTTGGCTCAGAGTTTTTAGTGAAGAGTTGAGCAAATCCTACTTAGGAGTAGGTCATGGTTTTTTCACCTTTTGAGCCAGGTATTTTCCACGTAAAAATCTCTGTGTTTTTACTTTACTGCTTTTTATTATTCCGCAATAGTAGTAGTTGGAACACCAAGAAGAACCAGGTTCTTCTACTGAGACAGGACTCGAAAATTGGGTACCACACAAAGTAACCTATCTGATTGTGTGGTATTGAAGTCTAAAACATCACTTACCAACGCCTAGTAAATAAAATGTTCGAAGAACAAATAGGTAAGTCAATGGAAGTTTATATTGATGACATGCTAGTTAAGTCCCTGCGTGCAAAGGACCATTTGGCTCATTTGCAGGAAACGTTCGAGATCTTAAGAAAATATAACATGAAGCTTAACCTCGAGAAATGTGCTTTTAGGGTCGGTTTGGGAAAATTCCTTGGCTTCATGGTATCAAATCGGGGAATCGAAATCAACCCCGATAAAATCAAGGCCATCGAAGACATCATCGTTGTAGACAGTGTAAAAGTCGTAGAAAGGCTGACTGGACGGATAGTCGCGTTGGGCCGATTCATCTCGAGGTCATCAGATCGAAGTCACAGGTTTTTCTCTCTACTCAAAAAAAAGAGAGATTTTGCCTGGACTCCGGAGTGTCAACAGACATTGGAAGAATTGACGCGATACCTATCAAGCCTGCCATTGCTTCACACTCCAAAGGCAGATGAAAAACTTTACTTGTACTTAGCAATATCCGAATCGCGGTAAGTGGTGTCTTAGTTCGAGAAGAGCAAGGTACGCAATTTCCTGTTTATTATGTAAGTCGAATCTTAGGAGAAGCAGAAACTAGGTATCCACTCTTAGAGAAATTGGCACTTGCACTGATAAGCGCTTCTAGAAAATTAAAGCCATATTTTCAATGCCACCCCATTTACCCACTCCGTAATGTTTTGTACAAACCCGAACTATCAGGTCGATTGGACAAATGGATCGTCGAACTCAGCGTGTAAGATATCGAATATCAACCCCGAACGACCATCAAGTCTCAAATTTTAGCGGACTTTATGGCCTATTTCGCACCAAACCCTCGTACCTGAAGTTGAGAAGGAACTCTTAATGAAATCATGTACATCATCGGGGGTATGGACCCTCTTCATAGACGGTGCTTCGAATGTGAAGGGGTCCAGGCTAGGCATCGTAATGAAGCCGCCCACGGGTAACATTATTAGGCAATCCATCAAAACTTCGAGATTGACTAACAACGAGGCCACGTACGAGGCCATGATTCCAAGTCTCGAACTAGCTAAAATCTTGGGAGCAGAAGTCGTCGAAGCTAAGTGCGACTCTTTACTGGTGGTGAACCGGGTAAACAAAACCTTCGAAGTTTGAGATGATAGGATGCAAAGGTATTTGGACAAATTGCAGGTAACTATGCACCGTTTCAAGGAATGGACTCTGTAGCATGTACCTGGGGAACAAAATAGTGAGGCCGATGCACTTGCAAATTTAGGGTCATCGGTCGAGGAAGACGAGATCAGCTCGAAGACTGTCATTCAACTCTCGAGATCTAAGATCAAGGAGGGACGTGCCGAGATAAATTCTATAAGCTTAATCTGGGACTAGAGGAATAAATACACAGAGTACTTGAAGAATGGAAATCTCCCATCGGACCCTAAAGAATCAAGGGGCCTACGAACTAAAGTTGCTCGTTTCGCATTGGCCAAAGACGGAACGTTATACAGAAGGACATTCGACGGACCATTGGCAGTGTGTTTGGGACCGGGAGACAGCGATTATGTTCTACAAGAAGTCCATGAAGGCACTTGTGGGAACCATTCGGTGCCGAGTCACTAATTCACAAAGTCATTAGAGCAGGATACTACTGGTATAGTATGGAAAAAAACTCTAAGGAGTTTGTTCTAAAATGCGATAAATGTCAAAGGTTTTCATCGATGATCCACCCGCCCAGAGAACGAATCCACTCGGTCCTATCCCCATGGCCATTCATGAAATGGGGGATGGACATCGTCAGCCCCCTGCCATCGACCCCAGGTAAAGCTAAGTTCATTTTGTTTATGACTAACTATTTCTCTAAATGGGTTGAAGCACAGGCTTTCGAGAAAGTCAGAGAGAAAGAGGTTATAGATTTCACCTGGGATCAAATCACATGTCGATTTGGGATACCCGCAGAAATAGTATGCGACAATGGTAAACAATTTATCGGCAGCAAAGTAACGAAATTCCTCGAAGACCATAAAATAAAGAGGATATTGTTAACACCGTATCACCCTAGTAGGAACAGACAGGCTGAATCGACGAACAAGACCATCATCCAAAACCTGAAGAAAAGGTTGAACGAAGCTAAAGGGAAATAGAGAGAAATTCTTCCCGAAGTCCTTTGGTCATATTGAACAACATCGAAGTCTAGCACAGGATCAACTCTGTTTTCCTTAGTATATGGCTCCGAAGCTTTGATTCCAGTCGAAGTCGGAGAACCCAGTGCCAGGTTTCGACATACAACAGAGGAATCGAATCATGAGGCTATGAATACTAGCCTCCAATTGTTAGATGAAAAACGAGAAGCAGCACTCATTTGAATGGCTGCACAAAAGTAGCGAATCGAAAGATACTACAATAGAAGAACTAACATTCGCCACATCAGATTCCTGGACTTAGTCCTAAGGAAAGTCACCATCAACACTCGAGATCCTAATAAAGTAAAACTCGGCCCGAATTGGGAAGGACCCTATCAAGTCCTCGATATAGTTGGAAAAGGGCCTTATAAACTTGGAACGATGAACGGCGAATCACTGCCAAACAACTGGAACGTATCACTTCTCAAGCGATACTATTTTTATGGTATGACTTTCTCCCTTATTTCATTTATATATACTCGGAACTAAATCATTGCAGGAGTTCGATTAAAGTCATCAACACCTCAGGTTTTAAAGTACGTATTGCACTCTTTTTCCCTTAGATCGTTTTTTATCCCAAATGGTTTTTCCGGCAAGGTTTTTAACGAGGCAACAATTATGTGCTACCTGAGGACAATTCAACAGTATCCAAGGCTTCTTTTCAATCAACCTCGAATACTAGGGGGCGTCACCCTCGGATGTTATGTGTTCGAGAAAAGTACCTCGTGTCAAAGGACCTCGATAGGGAAAACTTTATAATGGGCCAAACGGTCGAATGAACCGTGTCCATATAGATTAGTCAAGTCCCAATGGTAAAACATGTACGCATGTATAAATTATTCAAAGAAGCATTCTTTCTTTATCAAACATCTCGTGTCTCGAAGCAAATTCTCTACTATGTAAATCTCATACTTATAATTTTGCGAGAAATGGCTCAAGAGCCAAGTGCAAATATACCTCGAATACTCGGGGACTGGCGTATTCAAGTTATCTGAACTCAAAGTCACAAGACCTCAAAGAGTCACCCCTCGATATCTAGGCCATGGCCACCATTCTCGGGGACTAACATTTCGAACAAGTTCGAAACGTTATCAGGAAATAAGCCCAAGAGGCATACCCGAAGGCAATAGCCAAATTAAAGGCTACGGCCAAAATAACGCGACTCGGAGACATCCGAATTCCGCAATAACAATAGGCCTTCAAATTATTTGAAAACTTGGTTAAAAAAGGCTACCCCGGCAAATAATCAAAAGGGCTTCGATAAAATCAGCCCTCGAAAAACTAAAAAGGCTTCAATAATATCAGACCTCGAAAACCTTAAGAGGTATCAAACTACCTTAACATAAACGTGCTAAGGCATAAAAAGCAAAAGGGTTTTCAATCGACATCGGACCCCCGAAAAACCCAATAGGTAAAAAATAAACGCTAAGGCATAAAAAAAATTTAGTAAGTATTTTAAGCCGAAAATGGGAAAATAGCCATCTTTTAGAGGCCATATCGACCCAATCTAAAGATCCTAAGGGCCAATAAAGAACCTTTCCAAAGCAAAAAAGGTGAAGGTTGTTGAAAAAGATGATGATAGAGAGTGGAGTGGAGAAGATGAGGGGGAATTTGGTGAGATGACTACTGACAGAATCACCTTGTTTGGTAAAAGAACAATTCTGAAGGGAAAATTGGTGAAGGATCTTGAGGAACCTGGGATGAGATACCTGCTGGACACACTGGATGTCCAGGGGTGGAAGAACATGGTTCTTCATATTGAAGGAAGGTTGGCTAGAGTTGAACTAGTGGAATTCATGGGTAATGCAGTGGTCAAAGATGGCAGGGTCACTACCACAGTCAAAGGAATTCAAGTCTCCTTTGATGCTAAAGAACTGGGAGAAATTCTGCAAATTCCTGCTGAGGGCTACGAGGATTACACGAGGCAAAGATGGCCTAGTTTGGACCAGATGGCCTCAGCAATCAATATTACCAGATTCTTCAGTGACAATGAAAGGGAAATTGAACCCAGGCCAGTCTACAAAAGTGAAATGAAGCCAAAACACAAGTTTCTTTTCGAGTTTGTCATCAAGTTCTTGCTGCCAAGACAAGAAAGAAGGCACATAGCCAACTATATGGATCTGACTTTGTTGGAATGTTTGTTTAGCGGTAAGCAGATAAATTGGCTAGCCTTCATCATCCAACTCTTGGATAGAGTTGTGAATGGAACAAAAGCACATGCGATCCTATATGGCTTTATTTTGACAACTGTGCTTGCTCATTTTGATGTTGCTATGAAAAAGTCTGAGATGGCTACTGCCAAGGACTATTTTGGGAAGGATACTTTGCTGACTTGCGATTACACTGTCAATGTTCCTGCAGATGAACCTGGTTCATCTAGGAAGCAGCCTGTCAACAGCAAAGTTAGAACTTTGATGCAGGAAAGCGAGATCAAGGATATGGAATTCCTTCGTTTGAAGTTTCATTTTATTGAGGTTGAAGCTGAGCGGGATGCTCTCAGGGCTGAATTATAAAAAGAGAAGGAAAAGAACGAGGATGTTCTTAATCAGATGCTTTCTCTTATACAATCCAAGACCACAACCTCCTCTGCACCTTCCCATCCTTAGGTTGTCCAAAGCTTCCAAAACCCCTCTTTAGACCAGTTGTTATGCTTCTTTTGTTTCTATTTTGTTTTGCTCATGGTTAGGACTGTTTTTGTTTTGTTTGTATGGTGTTTGATGTACGTTCCTAATCAATAAATTTTTGTTGTTTTGTTATTGACTTGTCTCAATTTCTTAGATAGCTTACATTTATTGGTTTCTTATGATGATTAATCATGTTTGCACCTGCAGTAGCCTCAATGGCCATGAGTAATTGTTAACAACACTGGTGAGTTTATCATTTTGTAAACTTTTTGATGATGCCAAAAGGGGGAAGAAAAAGTGCTTTTATATTTCAAGTGATATTGATAACCTAATAAACCTGGTTTATCTATTATAAATGCTTAAAAACATACAAAGTGTTTGAGTTGTATACAGGGAGAAGCAAAAAGTTTGTCATTGTCAAAAATGGGGAATTTGTTGACCCAAGTCACTGCATAGTTTTGAAGATTGACAAATGTCTGACCAGTTGAACCAGGTCCATCAGAGCA
>ML411155.1:3308-39813 GCA_005239525.1 Nicotiana knightiana | reverse complement strand
TGTTGTTTCCTCCCGATGTCGTTTTGACTTTTGGTAGGACAATTCACTTTCCTTTTTATACGGATAAATAGTTACAAAGAATTCAACATTATCTGATTCTATTACCGTATTAATGTGGATCTCGGGATTTTCTGATTTATGAACCAGAAAATGATATGCCTTGCTATTGGTTACATATCCAATGAATATATAATCAACCGTTTTTGATCCTATCTTCACCCTTTTGGGCTTAGGAACTTGTACTTTAGCTAAACGCCCCCACACTTTGAAATATTTCAAGCTGGGTTTCCTTCCTTTCCATTTTTCGTACGGGATGGACTGTGTTTTACTGTGGGGTACACGGTTGATTATTCGGTTTGCTGTAAGTATAGCTTCCCCCCACAAGTTCTGTGGTAAACCAGAACTTATCAACAAGGCATTCATCATCTCCTTTAATGTTCGATTCTTTCTTTCCGCAATTCCGTTAGATTGAGGAGAGTACGGTGTAGTTGTTTGGTGAATAATGCCATTTTCCAAACATATTTGTTCAAAAGGAGATTCATATTCGCCACCCCTATCACTTCTTATCATTTTGATCTTTTTGTTAAGTTGTGTTTCAACTTCATTGTTGTATTGCATGAATGCGTCAATTGCTTCATCTTTACTACTAAGTAGGTAAACATAGCAATCTCTCGTACTATCGTCAATAATAGTGATGAAGTACTTTTTCCCATTGCGAGATGGTGTAGACTTCATGTCACAAATATCTATGTGAATTAAGTCTAAAGGACTTGAATTCTTTTCGACATACTTATACGGATGCTTAACATACTTTGATTCCACACATATTTGACATTTTGAGTTAATGCAATCAAATTTTGGCAATACTTCCAAATTAATCATTTTCCGTAATGTTTTGAAGTTGACGTGGCCTAAGCGTGCATGCCATAAAGTGTTTGACTCAACTAAGTAAGAAGAAGTTTCAACTTTATTGATAGGAATAGCTATTACATTTAGCTTAAAAAGGCCCTCATTCAGGTAACCTTTGCCTACATACATATCATTCTTACTTAAAACAACACTATTGGAAACAAACACACACTTAAATCCATTTTTGACAAGAAGTGTTGTAGATACTAAATTCTTGCGAATTTCTGGAACATGGAGAACTTGATTTAAATTCACAATTTTCCCGGATGTCATCTTCAATGCAATCTTGCCAACTCCCTCAATTATGGCCGTAGATGAATTTCCCATGAAAAGAGTTTGGTCGGGTCCTGTTCCAGAAAGACAAGTCCTCCACTTCTACCACATTTGCTTGATTCTTCTTCTTTTGTGACTCTTTCTTTGGAGCACGGCAATCTATGGCCTTATGCCCGGGCTTTCCACAGTTGTGACAACTACTTTTGAACTTTTTCTTGTTCGGGTAATTCCTTGGCCCAGATGCCTTCTTTCTTTTCTTTTTATTTCCCGGTGCTTCCTCAACAATGTTAGCTCCCATTATTGCCGAGTTGCCACGTGACTTCTTTTCAGCATTTTTGTTGTCTTCTTCTATCCTTAGACGAACAACTACATCCTCAAGTGTCATCTCTTTGCGCTTGTGCTTCAAGTAGTTCTTAAAGTCCTTCCATAAAGGAGGTAACTTTTCAATGAAGGCAGCAACTTGAAACGCCTCATTTATGACCATACCTTCAGCAACAAATTTATAATTAATAACACTATTAATATTATTAATAAAATTATTGACTCAGGTCATACCTTCAGCAAGGAGGTCATGCACGATGACTTGTAATTCTAGGACTTGAGTGATGACCGGCCTAGTGTCAATCATCTTAAAATCCAAAAATTTTGCAGCAATGAACTTCTTAAGTCCAGCATCCTCAGTCTTGTACTTTTTCTCAAGAGCGTTCCATAACTCTTTTGAAGTTTCATTATACACTATAAACATTATACAAGCCATCCTCCAAACAACATAAGATGTAGTTTCTGCATAGGAAATCAGAGTGTTTCCATGCTTCAATTACCCCAAATCGTTCAGCCTCAGGAGTATCTTCTCCCACAACTGGAACATCCTCCTTGATTAATCGTTGCAGGCTTAGTGTAGTTAGATAGAATAGTATCTTCATCTGCCAACGTTTGAAGTCTGTACCGGAAAACTTCCCGAGATTTTCTACTGGTGCCATTGTATGTGCTGGTCTTGACGAAGCAGCATCACTCAATGAAGCACCCGTTCCAGCAGCATTTCCATTAGTTTTCTTTTCATTCGTCATGTTTCTGTAGAGTTGGAAACAAACAGAACTTTGTTAAATCAGTAAAGTTTTGATATATTCAAACTTAATACCAAACCAAACATACAACACGTAACAATGGTGATGTTTTTATATACTTCAAACCCGTACGTTTATTATTCCGATAAAGTTTTCATATACTTCAAATCTGACAGAATAGTTTTTGGAGTAGAAAGCACAAAGGCTTTAGTCTCCAAACCAGTATACAAAATATAGATAACAGTTCAATATAAATTTCAACACAGAAACGTTAAATAAAATTCCTTAAGCTTGTTTTCGATACTGTGTTAAAACAGAAATTAGAAACTGTTAGAAGAAACAGAAAATCTGTAACGATAAGAAATATTCCGAGTCCACAATTTCCATGTGCGTCCTTAAGGAATTTTAACACCCTCACAAGTTTCCAAGGTAATGGATTAAATCCTCCCAGGATGAAACGGAATAAACCTTCCTGCAACGGTGGCAATACAAACTACAGGATACCAACGAACTCAAAGAACGGAGAAAAATCACACTTACAAATTTGAGAGAGATACTGCGAAGTAGAACACAGTATTTTTCAGAAGGAAATTCTGGATTTTTCAGTAAGTGAAAAGGAAGCCAAAGCCGAAGCCGAGCCGAGCGACAACGACGGCGTGAGGGTTCATTATCTTCAACTCCTTTTAAGAGCTCTAAGAAGTGATTCTATATTTATACACACAAGTGTAGTTGTCTTTCACAAATGTGGTACAAAGTTCATGACAAAGGTCACTTGATTCAAATTTTCATTTTCCTCCATTTTAGTTCACACCATTTTCCAATTCACACTCTTTGTCTTTAAAGCCCAATGGATTTAAAGTTCAACATTCACTTCTGAGTATTGAATTCTCAATTTGATTTTTCCATCTTCATCTTCTTTTCTTTGGGGATAAAAAAGGTGTCTTGTATTGTTACAATGGAACAACTAGTATTTTATGGTGGCTTTGTGATAGTAGTACGTCAGAGAATGTGTGAAAATGGGGAAAATAGATATTGTATGCACTGATATATATGAGATACATGTTATAACATAATAAAAGTGACATATCAACATATATCCCATTGTATCTCATATATATATATATATATATATATATATATATATGTTTACCCTTAAAATGGATACCAATAAATTTGTACGCGGTTTTAAGGAGATGTGGATTGATTCAACACAAGTAATCAAGAATCTTAGATAAACGAATTAAAGATAAAATGAATAACCAAACGTTGTGATGTTACGGCCGGTCTCGGATGAAAGCTGAACAATAGTTTTGTCCCTGATCGGACCCTCGATTCGAAGCCAAATGTATGTAAAGATTAAGATTAAAATAAGAACTTTTCAATATCTAGAAAGCAGAGAAATAAGTTGTATTCCCTTGATATGCGTGTCACAATGTGTCCTATTGAATAAAACGCTTCCCCTTTATATAGTAGGAGAGTTTCATACCTAGTACAATTCTAAAAAAGGTAAAAATCCTCATTTCTTGTCAATTACTGATCTGCTACCGATGTGAGCGAGATATGCGCCGTTGTCGCGCTCCCCTTTTTCCCCCAAGACCTCCTTTCGGGGCCCGGTTGAAAGGGGTTTACGACATGGGTTGAGACAACTCATTCCTTTTGGGAAAGGGATTTGCATATTTAGAAGAGTCGCCACCTAACGATTTTAACGGTGCGTTAGGGCACCTAAGGGGTTAAATCACAACTACATTACTAACCAGAGATTGGGTAAGGGCTTGAAATTATCCTAAGGGGAAGGTGTTATGCACCCCTCAGGATCCACAAGTGTGGTTCCCGACCAAATGATTTCTGTGAATTTGTACGGCTTAGCAAACAAACAAATAAAGGCTCAAATAAGAGGGGATTTAGGTCTTAAGCTTGCAGATGTTTGAAAATAGTAGAGAAGATTAGCTTTTGAAAGGATTACAATCTAAGCATATAAAAGGTATCCTAGGTTTATAATAATATGGATCACATCAATACAATACCCGGTAATCACTCCTCGAAGAGGGGCTACACGTGATATTAACGCACCGGTCATCATATCCATATTCTACCCTTTTCCACCCCGTGAAAGTAACTAAATCGAGTTTTGGTCTCGACCTCTATTGCATGCTGTTACCCGTCCCTTCCTATTAGTCCCGAAGGAAATTAGGACTCCTATCCTAAAGGAGGTGCTCGGCAGACCCTCGGGTTTTAAAGGTGAAAATGCTAAGGCGACATATAATGAACAAGTAGAACTGCAGATAAAGGGGGTAGTACATAAACAGTAAAGGGCTCAAAGACCTCCACAAACAGTGCACATAAACAACATGTGTCATACACAATTAAGGTCCACATTCAGGTTCAGATCCTAAGCATGGTATCTAAGTGATAACACAAAGACAGATTTATTGCATAACTCAGAGAGGAAGTCCTAATCAAGTTGGCCTACTGGTTTTAAGCATGCTGACAGTTGAACACTAATCACAAAGGACAATTCTGGTTTTATTTTTTTAAGTTGATTAATAAGGCTTGCCTAGGTGTGGGATAACATGCAACAGTTATTCAGATTGTTTATAGCTAATAACATGCAATTCTAGGTGTCGAAGATGTGCAAGGACTAATTACCAGTTGTTTAGAAGAGGGGACTGTTTTACATATCTGTATTTAGACTAAGTGCAGTTAAATGAGTACAATCCTATAGCATGATGTCTAATGCATCATGATGCATAGTAACCTAAATAGGATTTCTAAATGCACATAAAATGACAACATTATGCACCGTTTCAGGAATAGTTAGAGTACAGCCTGTTGATGTTACTTACCTAGAAACAGGATCTCTAAGTGCACAAGCGTGGTGAGACATGATTGCAATTTATTTATCCTAGGACAAGACTTCTAATAAATTTTCAGAACATGTTTACATGGACAGAATCACGTAATAGCAGTTTACTTTATTAAATGAGGTAGGAAACAATAATTTAACAGAGTTTTAGGAAGAACCTCAATCAGAATCAATTAAAGAACCGGACTCCCTTTAATTAGGGAGTCATAGTTCAAACAGATACAAGTCAGATTAAACAAGGAAATGAATCAATCACAAGACTGATTTTACCATAGTAAAAGCATGTTGCATGTAATAAGCACTGGATACAGAATATTTCAAATAAGGAAAGTATATGTCAAGTAATTAACAGCATGTTTGTGCACATAAATAGGGTGGGGTACAATTTTAATTCCGAAAATTTGGTTAAGAGAATTACGCATGAGATTGAGAAATTACAGGGGTCAATACTAACTAAGGAAATCATCACACAATCAAGGAAATAATTCAAAAATCAGTAGAGAGCTATCAGGAGAATACACGGAGTCACAGACTCAAGGAAGATATTACAGCTTTACGAGAAATGCTCAGAACCAGTAATCAATAAATCGAATAATCGGACTTACTAGTCGATAAATATCATGTGTTGAGAAAAAGTGAGAGAAACCCTAAGCAAGTAGCTAAAAGGGCAGTAGAGATTCAGAAAACCTTAACAACAAATCAGGGCAAGTAGCATAGAACACATAGGGCATTCATAAAGAATCCAGAAAGTTCATGCAAACAACATTGCAAACAGATTCAAACCTTCAAATCAAACCCAGAAGTATTAGGGTTTCTTAAATAAAATGGCTCAAACAAAAGAAAAGACTCAGGTGACGTTTAAACATGCTCAAAATCGTAAAGTAATTGTTGAAAACCCAAAGAAATCATTTTGCAAAAAAAAGTTTTGAAACCCTAGTATGAAAATTTAGGAGATCGTTCAAGAGATGGGAGATTCCTTAAAGAAAATATAGGAAAACCTCATAGTATGCATAGATCTTTTACAGATCTAAAAGAATCGAAAGATTCAGAAGTTAGGGTTTAAAGGGTGAACCCAGAGATGAAGATACCGGCCTAGCAACCCATAGGTTTGGGCCAAAGATGGAAAGATCTTACTCATAATCGAGCCCTGGAGGCTTGAAGCAAGCAGGAACAGACCATAGGTGTGAGGAGACTGGTCCTCGTCCTTTGAGGACCTTAGGGATAGCATTACCGGTGTGAAGGAACCATAGGAGGCAGGAGGATGATGAGGGCTTCATGGTCTCCAGCAAGAGACAGCCGGAGAAGACGAAGAGGTTCATCGGAGCCATAGGGACAGAAGTCTCTAGAAGAGACTTAGAGAGATAGAGAGAGAGTCGACAGATGAGAGACTAGTGAGAAAAATAAGAGGTCGTTGGGGGGTAGGTCTAGGTTTAATTAAGGATGGTCGTTTTTTGGGTCGTTTGATCAACGACCAAGAATTGTTCAGACGTTGGGTTGGGTAGATTTAGATTTGGTCTTGGGTATTGGGTTATGTAATTGGGCTGGTTTCAATTGGGTTGGGGTTAAATTAAATTAGGCTATAATTTAAATAGGAAAGGGCTAATTGTTAAATACCCGATTAAATAGATAAATATTTAATAAATATAGCTAATAATTACATAAAATTAAATTAATGCTAAATAGGTGAAATTAAGGTAATTAACTAGTGTTTAAAATATAAAATGACTAATTATTGAATTAAAATAGTATAAAATGTATAACTAGGCTATAATTAAAAATTTATTGTAATTATGGTCAAATAATGCCAAATTGGCTAATTTATGAATAAGTAAATACTAATAAGATCAAACAAATTATATCTTGAGCTGAGAAATATTTTATTACTTATAATACAATTTAAGAATAATTGTTGAATATAAAAATACTGAATAAATTGGAAAAGAATCTAATAAAAAATATGAAAAATTACGGAATAATATCAGTTATTATAAAGAGTGATTTTGAAGGTATATATGCAAATTTTAAAATAGTTTGAGGAAAAATCGGGTATCAACAGATGCCCATCTTTACTCGGGAAGGATGAAAGAGTTGTCGGGTAAAGATATGATGGCCAATTTGACCGAGTGGAAATAGCTTGAAAGGTTCAGGCCGCACCCTGGTTCAGGCGAACCATACCGATGGAGCTTTTTACAAGAACAGACGCAACATATAGGACTTATTGAATGAACGGCTTACGGGGTAATTGGGAGAACTGGAGTGGGATCGCTCCTGCCGGGATAACTGTTGCTTGTCGGGTTACCTGCAAATGATTAATACAAGCATATCATGCATAATTTAAACATGATGCAAATTCCTGTTGGACTATGAATGCTGTCTTTGGACGATTAAGGATGACGTCTTTAGACCATGATGTCCTGGGCCATGAATTGCTTGATGCATGATTCGCAGGACATGGAATGATGTTCTCGGGCCATGAAGATGGTGCCTCCGAACCATGATACCTTTGAATAATGATATGTAAACTGATAAAAGAGATCCTCAGGCCATGACATGATCTTCTCGGACCATGAAGATGGTGCTTCCGAATGATGACGCCTTTGGATAAGTTGGCGATATTTCAGGCCATGAAGATGCAATAGTATAATGCTGACAAGACAGAGCTTAGTCTTGCGAATTAAAGGGCAGAGCTTAGCCCAAAAGGAAAGCGCAGTTAATAATACTAGAGGCATTGGTTTCTTTTGAGAAGTAAATGGGAGGTAGCGTTTAACCTCGGAAGGCAGAATTGTAGCCTTATGCAATGTGAGAATGCAGATGGAGGTAACGTTTAACCTCGGAAGGCATAAAGGTATCCTTATGCAAGATGCGAATGCAGATGGAGGTAGAGTTTAACTTCGGAAGCAGAATTGTAGCCTTATGAAAGATGCAAATGCAGATGGAGGTAGCGTTTAACCTTGGAAGGCAGAATGGTAGCCTTATGCAAGATGCGAATGCAGATGGGGGTCTCGTTTAACCTCGGAAGGAAGAAAGGTAGCATTATGGAAGATGCAAATGCAGATGGGGGTAGCGTTTAACCTCGTAAGGCGGAAAGGTAGCCTTATGCAAGATGCGAATGCAGATGGAGGTAGCGTTTAACCTCAGATGGAACAATGGTAGCCTTATACAAGATGCGAAAGCAGATGGAGGTAGCGTTTAACCTTGGAAGGCAGAATGGTAGCCTTATGCAAGATGCGAATGCAGATGGAGGTAGCGTATAACCTCGAAAGGCAGAAAGGTAGCCTTATGTAAGATGCGAAAGCAGATGGAGGTAGCATTTAACCTCGGATGGCAGAAAGGTAGCCTTATGAAAGATGCGAATGCAGATAGATGTAGCGTTTAACCTCGGAAGGCAGAAAGGTAGCCTTATGCAAGATGCGAATGCAGATGGAGGTAGCGTTTAACCTCGGAAGGCAGAATGGTAACCTTATGCAAGATGCGATAGCAGATGGAGGTAGCATTTAATCTCGAAAGGCAGAAAGGTAGCCTTATGCAAGATGCGAATGCAGATGGAGGTAGCGTTTAACCTCGGAAGGCAGAAAGGTAGCCTTATGCAAGATGCGAATGCAGATGGAGGTAGCGTTTAATCTCAGAAGGCAAAAAGGTAGCCTTATGCAAAATGCGAATGCAGATGGAGGTAGCGTTTAACCTCAGAAGGCAGAAAGGTAACCTTATGCAAGATGTGTATGCAGATGGAGGTAGAATTTAACCTCGGAAGACAGAAAGGTAGCCTTATGCAAGATGCGAATGCAGATGGAGGTAGCATTTAACCTCGGAAGGAAGAAAGGTAGCCTTATGCAAGATGTGAATGCAGATGGAGGTAGCGTTTAACCTCGGGAGGCAGAAAGGTATCCTTATGCAAGATGCGAATGCAGATGGAGGTAGCGTTTAACCTCGGAAGGTAGAATGGTAGCCTTACGCATGATTAAGGAAGGAAAACATAAATTCTTAGCTGGTGTTAAATTGCAGTAGAGCATTGTGATAAGGAAGCATTGTTTGTGCTGATAATAAATGTTGGCATGACGAGTTTGAGTAACGAAGTCTGTCCTTTGAGCGGATAATATGTTTTGGGGATTTTGCAATTTTTTGCCTGCATCCAAAGAAAGATCATGAGTTTTGTAAAGGGGGAAGGTTAGTTCGCATTCCCGTTGGCTCTGCTTGGCTCGTTTGCTTGATTCATGATGATACTGTCTGTACCATTGGGGTAGCACTCGCTAAACAAGTTGCTTCAGAAAACAATAAATATGCATGATTTTGTAAAAGTATAATATATAATCTAAAATAGTTTTAGATGAACCGACGACATGACACGGCTCGAGACACTGCAACCTCTCCTGCTGCAGAATTTTGAGGGTCGTCCTCAAAAATCTGGCCCAGTTTGCTGGGTGGACGCCTCTAACTGCTGCTCGTGCGGCGATTGGCTGAACTTGCTTCAGAATTTTGAGGGTCCTCCTCAAAATCCTGCGCCAGTTTCCAATTGCGGGGAAAAATAGATATTTATTGAATTGTGACCGAACCCATAGGGTTGCCTACGTATCCCCTCTTAAACGGGAACCAGATCAGGCATAGTTCAATTTACATCACTGAGAAAGCATAAAGATTACACATAGTAGCGCTTGACTTCATCTGAATTGATCAATTTCGGCCAAACTTCTCCATCCATTTCTGCAAGTATGAGTGCTCCTCCTGTCAGCACTTTATGAACCATGTGCGGACCTTGCCAATTGGGAGAGAACTTCCACTTGGCTTCATCTTGATTTGGAAAGATTTTGTTTAACACCAGCTGCCCTGGTGTGAATCGTCTCGGCTTGAATTTCTTGTTGAAGGCCCTGGCCATTCTGTTCTGATATAGTTGACCATGACATATTGCATTCATTCTCTTCCCTTTTATGAGGGATGGTTGCTCATAATGGCTCCTTACCCACTCTGCATGGCTGAGCTCAGATTCCTGTATAATTCTTAGAGATGGAATCTCCACTTCGGCAGGAATCTCCACTTCGGCAGGAATAGCAGTCTCTGTACCATGAACTAGCATATAGGGAGTTGCCCCTGTTGATGTGTGGATAGTGGTGCGGTATCCCAATAAAGCGAATGATAACTTTTCATGTCACTGGTTATGGCTTCTATCATCTTCCTTAGTATCTTCTTGATGTTTTCTGAATCTCCCAGGTTGATAACTTCAGTCTCGTCCAGGTTGGACTTAAGTCTATTCTCAAAGTTCTCAACTTTTTTGACAATATCGTCAGGTATGTCATCTTCTTCTGAATCTATGTCCGTTTGCTGCGTTGTCTCATTGCATGTCACAGTTATCGGTTCATCCGGACAAGTAATAATGCTGTATAAATAAAGTAATGAGAGAAAACAATAACAATAAATACTGGATTCGTAAGACAAATTTAGAAGATGCTTTGATGAATTGAATAACTGTTTTGAATATTGAAGATCTTATTGCAGAAATTGAAAAATGCAGGAAAAGGAAAATCATTTAATCAATAAAACAGTAAATAATGCTTGTTTAGCCTTGCTACCCCGAGGCTCGTCGGGCTTTGGTCGTCTTGATAGACCAGTTCTTGATATATGTCCCCTTGCTTACAGTCTATATGAAAGGGCCATTGGATCTTGTGCGATAGGTTGATGATGCCAGAATGCACGAACTAACCTTTGGGGAGGGGAATAATAAAAAAGAAATAAAAAAAAAAAGGTAACCAAGTCACTAAGGATTATGAAAAATAATAATACGGTATTTAAACACATAATGCGGAAATGTAAAACGCGTCCTAAGTTGGGAACCTCTTTGTGCCCGAGGTAGGCCTAGCGACAAATTGATTTGGAGAACCTAAAATGCTAAATGCCTCATTTTATTGATAAGAAAAATAGACAAATCCCAAAATGATAGACGAAAAATAAAATTCACTAATGGCCATTGGCCTTATTACATTGATAGAGAAAAATAAAGACACTCATTTCTACTTGGTCCCAGAAGAACCTTCCCCAGACTCGGCATTCTTGCTTTCCTTGTACATTTTTCCCTGCTTGCGAAGCCCCAGCAAAAGGTAGGTTCTTGCTAGATATCCTCCTTCAGCTCCCTCAGCCTTTTGGCAATTCTCGACTCTTTTGATGAACTTTTCTTCCAACGCGACTATAACTCGTTCCAAGTACCCCAGCCTCTTGTTGGCGCTGATAGCCATGTCCTTCCATTCCTCGATCAATTTCTTATTGGACTCATGTATCTTATGGTGATCGTCCTCATATTCCCGGATCCTCTTGCGCAGTTGGTTGTATTTGACTTATGCCTCGGCCCTTTCATCTATAACCCTATGACCTTGGACGTACCTCGGCTTGCTCTGGCCACCCAAATCCTCTTCTAACCAACCAAGATAGAAACGGGTACAACCGACATGATACATGTCTGGCTCGATGGTGTCTTTCTCAAGTATAATCTTGCAGTGCCACAGGTGTTGAGCATGGCACTTGTGAGGAATGTCATTATATTGAAAGTCGACTCGAATATGGATCATCTTCTCGACCCTAGGGATGACTTGCTTCCTACCTGCTTGCCTCATAATTCGAGGAGGGACG
The DNA here is from genome assembly GCA_005239525.1 of Nicotiana knightiana. Classification (NCBI taxonomy): domain Eukaryota; kingdom Viridiplantae; phylum Streptophyta; class Magnoliopsida; order Solanales; family Solanaceae; genus Nicotiana; species Nicotiana knightiana. Next base: position 28,092 of record ML411155.1, on the reverse strand, counting down.
TAAGGGTATGTCCCCCTTAGACCAATCAGTATCAGAAATGATGCGTCTCGGGATCGAATGATGAACTCATCCGTCGGAAACCATTCAAACATCCATTGAACCTGCTCTTCAGTCAAGTTATCAAAAAGCTCAATCCATCCCTCGGCATTTTCAGGCTGAGCGAACATGTCGGGGATATAATTCATTCACTTTGGGTGATGGAAAGCGATGTGGTCATCCCACATTATGCGGTGAATGTCTTGTCGATATTCGCATCTTTGGAGATTTTCCATGAGCCAGAGTTGAAGTAATAAATCACAACCTTCGAAATGCTTTGCTCCTTGTTGACACCTTTCTAAGGCCCGATATATGTCTGCAACGATCATAGGCACAATGCTGAAGTATTGCCCATCTACCCCTTCCATTATGGTCTTAGTTACCATGGCTAGCCTGGTATTGATTCTTTCCTTCTTCATCGGGAACACGATCAAATCCAAAAAGCAAACCATAAACACCAACAATTGGCGATGGACGTGTCCCAGAGAGGTTATAGCAAACTCGTCATGGTAGGTACGGTATGATTTGCTGTAGCCATACCTTTCGTACAAGTAGTCAAAATAAATGTATGAATCCTCCAAACATACCAATTCTGCATCCTTTTCAGGCCCATCATTTTGAGGAAACTTTTGCCTGTGCGGTTCTCAGGCATCAACAACCTTGGAGTTTTCCATACTAGGTTAGCTAGCCCTCATATCTCTTCTATCAAAGGCGTCATTTCAATGTTACCCAAAGCAGAACACAGACCTTTCACGATCCCAGAACAGGGTAGCAGCCTCTATTATCATTTTTTTAGGCTGGATTTCTAGGAGAGATGGTAGGTTACCCAAATGTTTCCTGACAATAGCTTTGTCGGTAGAGTGCAGATCCTCCCACCAACTCAACAGTCTTGGGTGGATATTGGAGACCATTCCGTATTTGGGGACTTCGTGCCTCATTTTTCTGCAAAGCAAATAAGGTTAGGCCCTTACCCCCACCGGACTCGACTATTTAACGTCAATAATTAGCATGAAACATTTAGTTCTCCAAATAAATGCACAGAACGTGAGGGCGTCCGTTTGGGTTTAGGGAAACCCAATGGACATTGTATAAGGCTATCTTAAAAGCTATCGTGCGGACGGCACTTTAGCTCAACTAGGTCTGACCATGATGCATGCAACAGTGCAATAGAGTAAGATTTCTATGGGGTTTTAGACCGGTACCCTTGAGTGGAAAACTCAAGGGGGAAAAGCACGGAACCATCGACTGCATCGGTGATCAACTAGTTTTACCGCAAATAAGCCTTTCCGAATTTAGTGGGTAATAATATAGGAAGAGCGCAACCACTGATCAAGCGTTGCTATTGTATTTTGTTTGGCACGAGTGGAGTATGAATGTTGAGCATGATTATGCAATAATAAGTATTAAAACAAGTTGTCACATATTTTCACATTAAAGAAAGCGGTAAAAACAGCAGTAATGATTTAAAGCAGTTACAAAAGAAAACAAAGAGACATGTCAGTTGAGGAAAAGTAAATACCTGAAGTAAAAAATTAATTGCATGTAAAGGGAAGAGGAAAGGGTGGAGGTATTTAAACAAAAATAAAGGCACAAATTCACGAAACAATTTGAAATGGTAAAAGCCTGGATATCCCCAGCAGAGTCTCCATGATGTCGCGCCCCCCTTTTTTCTCGAGCGCTCCTTTCGAGGCCCGGTTGAAAGGGGTTTATGACATGGGTTGAGATAACTCATTCCTTTTGGGAAAGGATTTGCATATTTAGAAGAGTCACCACCTAACGATTTTAACAGTGCGTTAGGGCACCTAAGGGGTTCAATCACAACTACATTACTAACCAGAGATTGGGTAAGGGCTTGAAATTATCCTAAGGGGAAGGTGTTAGTCACCCTTCAGGATCCACAAATGTGGTTCCCGGCCAAATGGTTTCTGTGAATTTGTACGTCTTAACAAAAAAACAAATAGAGGCTCAAATAAGAGGGGATTTAAGTCTTAAGCATGCAGATGTTTGAAAACAGTAAAGAAGATTATCTTTTGAAAGGATTACAATCTAAGCATATAAAAGGTATCCTAGGTTTATAATAATATGGATCACATCAATTCAATACCCGGTAATCACTCCTCGAAGCGGGGCTACACGTGATATTAACGCACCGGTCATGATATCCATATTCTACCTTTTCCCACCCCGTGAAAGTAACTAAATCGAGTGTTGGTCTCGACCTCTATTGCATGCTGTTACCCGTCCCTTCCTATCAGTCCCGGAGGAAATTACGACTCCTATCCTAAAGGAGGTGCTCGGCAGACCCTCGGGTTTTAAAGGTGAAAATGTTAAGGCGGCATATAATGAACAAGTAGAACTGCAGATAAAGGGGGTAGCACATAAACAGGAAAGGGATCAAAGACCTCCACAAATAGTGCACATAAACAACATGTCTCATACATAATTAAGGTCCATATTCAGGTTCAGATCCTAAGCATGGTATCTAAGTGATAATACAAAGACATATTTATTGCATAACTCAAAGAGGAAGTCTTAATCAGACTGGCTTACTGGTTTTAAGCATGATGACAGTTGAACACTAATCACAAAGGATAGTTCTGGTTTTATTGTTTTAAGTTGATTACCTAAGGCATGCCTAGGTGTAGGATAACATGCAACAGTTATTCAGATTGTTTATAGCTAATAACATGCAATTCTAGGTGTTGAAGATGTGCAAGGACTAATTACCAGTTGTTTAGGACAGGGGACTGTTTTAGATATCTTTATTTCGACTAAGTGCAGTTAAATGAATACGATCCTATAGCATGATGTCTAATGTAGCATGATGCATAGTAACCTAAACAGGATTTCTAGATGCACATAAAATCACAACATTATGCACTGTTTCAGGAATAACAAGAGTACAACCTGTTAATGTTACTTACCTAGAAACAGGATCTCTAAGTGTGCAGGCGTGGTGAGACATGATTGCAGTTTATTTATCCTAGGATATGACTTCAAATGAAGTTTCATAACATGTTTACATGGACAAAATCACGTAATAGCAGTTTATTTTATCGTTATTATTTATCCTATGGGCAGGATTTCTAAGCGTCGATGAGATGTTGAATACAATACACATAAATCCTAAGTAGCATGATATCTAATGCATGGACACGTGAACCTACAGAGGATCTCTATTGCATAGATAGGGAATAAAAACCTAAGCATGGTTTCTACCTTTGTAATAGCTAGGCATGCACAGTTACCCCTCCCCTTCACTATCCAGTGCCAGAATTATTTACGTATTAGTACAGGCCAAGTATTATGAATTACACAACCAGAAGTGAAAAATAAGAAGTTATTCTATAGGGAGCCTTCAATTAGGCCCAAATCCTCTAAACCTCATCGCCATATGGTATTCATAGCCTTTTCACAGTTCGGGTGTGTCAAAGTTCCCTAAGGACCTCAAGGACTCCCGGGCAATGCTCACACCTAGACTTCGTAACTAGGAGTTAAACATGTGCAGTGTGGAAATACCAGCCTCAGTGTGTCAGAGTACAGAGGGAACTCAAGGTCCCAAAGCAGTGCTCACACTGAGGGGGCAGAACTTAAAGGTCTAGGAATCAAGTGAAGTGCAGGAGATATATTTGAGAAGGTTTTGACACAAAACAGTATTGGATTGATTCAGTAAATAAAGAAGTTTTCTGAAATTGTTTTGATCAGTAATGAAACAACTTGAATATAATTTAAACATCTTTGGAAAAGCAGCAAACAACTCGCACAGGTTCAGCACATTCAAGCATAGATTTCACTCAGGGACAATGGGGATTGGGGACACATAGAAACATATTAGCATTAGAGAAGTATTAGAGTGTCACAGACTAATATTGAGTCTGAAACAACACAGTTATTCACCAAGAATTCATGCCAAGATATAAAAATAATCAGATTCGAGGGAGTACTAGGAGAGGGTAGGAGATAATTACACATAGGTTTAAGAAACACATGTTAAGTAACATACATGGCAGTTATAATATCCTAGGGATTGCATGTTGAGGCTATAAGGGAGTAGATACCCAGAACCAAACAACATAATATGTGAAACTAGTTGCAAGTAGGACAACATAACCATAAGTAAAAGGAAACCAGAAGCAGGATGCATCGTAATAACCAAAGAAATATGTTGTTTTGGAGACTTTATATATAAACTGGAAACATACTAGTTGAAGACAGCAAATACAGAATAAGAGGCAAGTAGAATAGCTAGTCTAGGCTTCCAGCCGACTAGCAATAGCAAACAATCAAGAGAAGAGTATTAGATTGTGTGTGTGACCAAGAGAGAATAGAACAAGGTCTATGTTCGTTATGCTAATGAGAGTAGAGGCATTTATAGTCTTAAACAGGCCAGAGAAATAAGGTAGGAAACAACAATTTAGCAGAGTTTTAGGAAGAACCTCAATCAGAAACAATAAGAGAATCGGACTCCCTTTAATTAGGGAGTCATAGTTCAAACAGATACAAGTCATATTAAACAAGGAAAGAAATCAATCACAAGACTGATTTTACCATAGTAAAATCATGTGGCATGTAATAAGGACTGGATACAGAATATTTCAAATAAGGAAAGTATATATCAAGTAATTAACAGCATGTTTGTGCACATAAATAGGGTGGGGTACAATTTTAATTCCGAAAAATTGGTTCAGAGAATTACGCATGAAATCGAGAAATTACAAGGGTCAATACTAACTAAGGAAATCATCACACAATCAAGAAAATAATTCAAAAATCAGTAGAGAGCTATCAGGAGAATACTCAGAGTCACAGACTCAAGGAAGATATTACAGCTTTACCAGAAATGCTCAGAACCAGTAATCAATAAAACAAATAATCAGACTTACTAGTCGATAAATAGCATGTGTTGAGAAAAAGTGAGAGAAGCCCTAAGCAAGTAGCTAAAAGGGCAGTAGAGATTCAGAAAATCTTAACAACAAATCAGAGCAAGAAGCATAGAACACATAGGGCATTCGTAAAAAGGTCCAGAAAGTTCATGCAAACAACATTGCAAACATATTCAAACCTTCAAATCGAACCCAGAAGTATTAGGGTTTCTTAACTAAAATAGCTCAAACAAAATAAAAGACTCAGTTGACGTTTAAACATGCTCAAAATCATAAAGTAATTGTTGAAAACCCAAAGAAATCATTTTGCAAAAAAAAATTTTGAAACCCTAGTATGAAAAATGAGGAGATCGTTCAAGAGATGGGAGATTCTTTAAAGAAAACATAGGAAAACCTCATAGTGTGCATAGATCTATTACATATCTAAAAGAATCGGCAGATTCAGAAGTTAGGGTTTAAAGGGTGAACCCAAAGATAAAGATACCGACCTAGAAACCCATAGGTTTGGGCCAAAGATGGAAAGATCTTACTCATAATCGAGCCCTGGAGGCCTGAAGCAAGCAGGAATAGACCATAGGTGTGGGGAGACTGGTCCTCGTCCTTTGAGGGCCTTGGGGATAGCATTACCGGCGTGAAGAAATCATAGGAGGCAGGAGGATGATGAGGGCTTCATGGTCTCCAGCAAAGAGACAGCCGGAGAAGACGAAGAGGTTCATCGGAGCCATAGGGACAGGAAGTCTCTAGAAGAGACTTAGAGAGATAGAGAGAGAGTCGACAGATGGGAGAGAAGTGAGAAAAATGAGAGGTCGGTGGGGGGTAGGTCTAGGTTTAATTAAGGAAGGTCGTTTTTTGGGTCGTTTGATCAACGACCAAGAATTGTTCAGACGTTGGGTCGGGTAGATTTAGATTTGGTCTTGGGTATTGGGTTATGTAATTGGGCTGGTTTCAATTGGGTTGGGGTTAAATTAAATTAGGCTATAATTTAAATAGTAAAGGACTAATTGTTAAATACCCGATTAAATAGATAAAAAATAGCTAATAATTACATAAAATTAAATTAATGCTAAATTGGTGAAATTAAGGTAATTAACTAGTGTTTAAATATAAAATAACTAATTATTAAATTAAAATAGTATAAAATGTATAACTAGGCTATAATTGTAAATTTATTGTAATTATGGTCAAATAATGCCAAATTGGCTAATTTAGTGAAATAATTAAACACTAATAAGATCAAAAAATGATATATTGAGCTGGGAAATATTTTGAAATTATTCATAATACAATTTATGAATAATTGTTGAATATAAAAACACTGAATAAATTGGAAAAGAATTTAATAAAAATATGAAAAATTACGAAAAAATATCAGTTATTATAAAGAGTGATTTTGAAGGTATATATGCAAATTTTAAAATAGTTTGAGGAAAAATTGGGTATCAACAGCTGTGATATCCGGCACGGTGCGTATATCACGACCTTCTGTTAGTTGTGTGCAACAGTTGCCATGTTTTTCGAGGTCTCGAAGCTCATTATGGGTTTGGGGAAGTGCTGTCTTATCAGGCCTGGTGGCGAGCACTTCATTTGGGCCTCGACGCGAGAAGTTCCGAGCTTCGATCCCTATCCCATGTAGTCATATTCTTGCTTCATTTGACCCACCGGGAAATTGGGGTATGCATTAACCCCAATTTCACCCGTATATAGATAGTCCCCTCATTTTTCAGAGAGTAGGTTTGCCGAAGCAACGAGAAACAATAGATGAACCCTGGTTCCTTCCTTTGTACGTTACAACCGAGATGATGGATAAGCCGAAACGTCCCATCAATCTCGTCGTTCTAACTTCGAACATGTGTCGATCATCGGCTGGTTGCCTTTGAATTTGAAATGCCGCGTATTGATTATATTATTTCCCCTATAAAAGATTCGACCTTTTATACATGTTTCACTTTCCGATCCTAGATTTTACCTTCAAATTTTTTAACGGATCTCAACTTTTTCAAATCTTCATATTTTCATCTTTGATCTTCAAATCTTCATATTTGTTCATAGATTTCTACCCTGATCTTAATTTCTACCTTCAAACCTTCATACTCTTATCTTCATCCGTCGTACTTTTTTCTTCGTACCTTCATAATTTTCCTTCAAACCTTCATACCTTCTAGATTAAGATAGCTAAAACTTCCAAATCAGTTCCTCGGTAGGCTGCCTTTTTATCTTCCCACCCCACCACAGATGTAGAGGTGGCTGCTACTGAGGTGGCTGCAAAGCCCCTAATGAAAGCTTTATACCTGGGACATGTTCAATCTGATGACTTCAAAGTCGAGAAGGCCTCCGCCATACAAGACCAGGGCGAAGGATCATGGAGATACATATGTTCCATTACTGAAGATATCCTTCCCATAGTTCGAGAGGACTGTAAGTGGGAAGGCAAGGTCGTGGTTTTCCCCAGGCCCAAGGACGATTTCACCACCCATGTGGAGGGGTATTCAAGTGTTTACACTTACCCATTCACGCTGGGGCCAGTAGACCCAATTGTCCTGGTGTAAGAGGTACGAGGTGTGCCTCGGGCTAATCCACCCTACTCTTTGGAGGATCGTGATCCTCCTACGTCATTTTCTGAAAAACACCGAATCTCCTCGGTTCACCATCGTCACCTACCCGATCTATACAGTCCCTGAATTTTTCGAGGGGAACTAATGAAGCTTGTTCACCGGGCCAGCAAGGCTCCCATTTCAAGCATCGACGAGGAACGAGATCGAGGCTGGCAAGGGCGCTCTGTTCGAGTAAAGACTGAAGATATGATCCCTCCCGAGTTCCTGCCATTTACCGAGAAGTGGAATGCATCTCGTAAGTGTTGTCTTTCCTTATATTTCTCTATTTCTTTTCTCATTATCAGTATTTGTGGTCGTGCAATTGTTGCCCGGGTTCCCAATTCAGTCCTCCGTCTCAAGGAGTGAATAGAAGGAATCTGCAAGAAGATGTCATACTTTGAGCGTGCGTGGCACAAATTTCGAAGGGCAGATAGGTGGCCCGTTCTCATGGTAAGGCTCTCCTCTGAATACTTATTACTATGCCCCAAACTTACATAATGCTAAATTTTTCCCTTTCCTTCGCAGGTTTGCCTAAGAATTCCGAACATAGGCCGCTGGAAGGGGACGAGGATGTGTCTATATTATTGATCCCTCTATTACGAGATAGCCTGGGGCTGCCGCAGGGGAGAAGAAGAGAAAAAGAAAGTTCTCGGGTTCCCCGGGTCCCAAGGCTAAGCCAAAAAAGAGGGCGGATTCTCGGGCTCATAAGCCCAAGAAGAAAACTAAGTTCAGGGTACCGGACCCTGACTTTCTTCATCGGCTCAAGGAGGAGTCCGAACAAGACAACATCTTTGTCGCCCATGGATCGACCCCTGCAGGGAAGCAGGCGATAACCGAGGAAAGGGGTTATGAGGCCGAACCTCTTCCGATTCGAGAGGCCGAAGTGGAGGCAGTTGTTGTGACCTCCCAAGAAATCATTCTTGTTTTGAAGGAAGCGATAGGTGTGATTAATATCATCGAGACGCCCTCCTATACTGATTCCATGCTTGAAGAGGCCCAAACGGGCAAGGAAAAGTCGAGCGAAGAAGTTTAGGGTGCAGATGACCTTCTCCACTCCTTCTTCGATGGCATGGACATGTCCATATTGGAAGATTTTTCCTGGCTGGGCGACCTGCAGATCTCGAAGATCTACGTGCCCCTGGGAGATGGCAGGCCGAGCTTGAGCCCAAAACTGGTTAAGCAGTTTCCCGCACCGAGCGTGGACCCTAGCTGCAAGAGAACAATCATTCTGAAGGTCCTAGAGGACTATCGATTCTTATCCGCTCCAGTGGGTGTAACTAGCTACCTCTAATGCCTAGTGATCGAGGAGGACCATGCAAAGATGAACGAGGTAGGTGTGCTATATCTTTTTAACGAGGCACAACAGGAGCTGAACCGGGTAAGTGTCACAAACAAATTTACTCTCTGAAAGGTATCGTGACGGCACATAGTCTCTATGACTAGGTAAGCCTAAAATTTCCAAAAATGACAGAATCAATAAAATAAAGACAGAAAAGATCTCAAGTAGATATAACGTAGCTGCTCAGCATATACATTTTTTTTTACTTCCCAAAACCCGAAATGTCACCATAGTCACAAGGTTTGTACTAAATGTAGCTCTATACAATGAAACAGTGGAAAAATATACCAGTCTTCTATGCCTACACTAGAGTAGAAGGGGAATCGTGGGATTCTGCGGACGCTGCAGAATTACATCGCAGTCTCCTGGCTGCGGATAGGACGACTCCTAGCCACGATACTGGGTGTTGGAACCTGGATCTGCACATGGGAAAAACATGCGCAGGAAAGGGCGTGAGTACTCAACATTCGGTACTCCGTAAGTGCCAAGCCTAACCCCAGTCAAGTAGTGACGAGGTCAGGTTGAGGCCCTACTGAGTTTGTAAAACAAGCCAATATATACAATTTAAAACAGTGAAAAATAGATAAGCAATGATAAATAGGATTAACGAAAACGGAAATATTTAATAACATAAAGAGATCCCTCAGCTCAGCACAGCATATATCTCAATAGTAAATGTGCAATGCAATACACGGGGAAAGCTCTCGGATCTCAGTCTATAATCCCAATTTAAATATGCTATGCAGTACAGGGGGAAAGCTCCCAGATCTCTGTCCATAGTCCAAATTTAAATATGCATTTCAGTACAGGGGGAAAGCTCCCGGAACTCGGTCCATAGTCCCAATTTAAATATGAAATGCAGTACACGGGGAAAGCTCCCGGATCTCGGTCCGTAGTCCCAATTTAAATATGCAAAGAAGAAGTATGTCAATTATGGCTTAACTAAACAGTCCAGGAAGAACAACAGGTAAGGATGGAGTAAAATTACCTAAGAATGATGTGACTAGTAGCAAATAAAGGGAAATCAAGTCAGAACAAGTAGGCATGCTTACTCTTAGGCTATCTACTCAATTAAGATAGGAAACAGTAATATATGAATGAAAATGAGCAATTTCATGGGAGTAAAAATAGGATTTTAGCAACAATGACCCGTGTACGCACTCGTCACCTCGCGTACACGGCGTCCACACAACAAAATTAGTATAAAAATGCCTAAGGGAAAGTCCCCAACACAGAATTAGGCAAGCCACTTACCTTGACCGTGCTAATCAACTCAATACCACGCTCTTGCCACGAGTATCTAACTCCGGGTGCCCAAATCTATTCAAATCGATTGAATGGTGTAAATATCACTTTATGGGAACAAAATAGCTAATTATTTATAAGCTAATACGGGAAATTAGGAAATTCACCCAAAAAGTCCCTCAGGCCCACGTCTCGGAATCGGATAAAATTTATATTTTCTGGACACCCATTCACTCACGAGTCTAATCATATAGGAATCTCTCTAATCGGAGGTCAAACACCCAATCAAAACACAATAATTCGATCTATGAAGTTCATCCCATTTTTCCCATTTTCTACCCATAATTTTCGAAATTAAAGGTTGGATTTAAGATTGGAATCATGGAAATTTATCTATAATGGATATAAATCACTTACCCAAGTTACCCAGGTTCAAAAACCTCCCAAAATCGCCTCTCCCGAGCTCTCAAATTCGAAAATGGTGAAAATAACATAAACCCTCGGATTTGGGTCTTTAAAAGACTGCCCAGGCATTTGTTATATGCGATCGCAGACAAGGACTCGCGATCGCGGAGAGTAAAGAAACACGCGCTTGGAATCATGCTATGCGATCACAGAAATCAGTACGCGATCGCGAACCTTGAGTACCCAGAGCTACGCGATCTCGGTTGGAGCCACGCGACCGCGTAGAACAAATATTGAAACTCCCCGAAACCCAGAATACTCTATGCGAACGCGGTCCTGGTTATGCGATCGCGTTGACCAAGATTCCAACACACTGTGATCCCAGACCTTTTATTGCGATCGCAGAGAACAACGGCAGGACCTCTCACTTTTACCTTACGCGATCGCGGGTGAACCCTTGCGAACGCAGAGAGTAAAACACAGCTGTAGAAAAACTTGAAAAACCAGCAACGACTTATAGGCCAAGAATTTCCGTTGAACTCCCGAAACACACCCGAGGCCCCTGGGACCTCAACCAAAACTACCAACCAACCCTAATACTTCATTCAAACTTGGTCGAGCCTTAAAACACATCTCATAACATCAAAATCATCAAATATGCATATATTCAAGCCTAAGAACTTATGAAATTCCTACAATTCACATCCGATTCCGAACCACGTCTAAACTCATCTGAATGACCTTAAATTTTGAACACATGTCATAAATGACATTATGAACCTGCTGGCGATTTCGGAATTCCATTCCGAGTCCGATATCAAAATTTCACCTACCAGCCAAAATTGCCGAAGTTCTAACTTTCGCCAATTCAAGCCTAAATCCACAACCGACCTCGAAAACACATTCCGAGCACGCTCCTAACCCCGAAATCACCCAACGGAGCTAACGGAGTCGACAAAATTCTATTCTGGATCCATCTTCACACAACTCTAGCTACGGCCAGATTTCTTAAGCTAAATTCCACATTTATAGACTATATGTCCAAAATCACCCCGGATTTCATCACTCAACGCTCCGACAAGTTCCAATAACATAAATCGACATGGGTGAAATGGTAAATAGGGGATCGGGGCGCTAATTCTTAAAACAACCCACCCGGTCGTTACATCCTCCCCCTCTTAAGAAAATCGTTCATCCTCGAACAAGCATAGAAACATACCTGAAGCTGGAAAACGATGAGGGTACTAACTCTTCATATCCTGCTCGGTCTCCCAAGTAACCTCCTCAACTGGCTGACCCCTCCACTGAACCTTTACTGATGCAATATCCTTTTACCTGAGTTTTGTGACCTGCCTGTCTAATATACCCACATGCTCCTCAACATATGATAGATCCTTGTCCAATTGGACTGAGCTGAAATCCAAGACATGAGTCGGGTCGCCGTGATACTTCCGGAGCATGGAGACATGGAACACCGAATGAATCCCTACTAGGCTGGGAGGCAGTGCTAGCTCATAAGAAACCTCCCCAACACGTTCTAACACCTCAAAAGGGCCAATAAATCTCGGACTCAGCTTGCCTTTCTTCCCGAACCTCATGACGCCCTTCATAGGCAATACCCGAGGCAAAACCCAATCACCAGCCATAAATTCCAAGTCACGAACCTTCCGAAACGCATAGCTCTTTTGCCTGGACTGAGCTGTGCGAAGTCTCTCCTGAATCACCTTCACCTTGTCCAGGGCATCCTGAACCAAGTATGTACCCGACAATCGGGCCTCGCCGGGCTCAAACCATCCCACGGGAGACCTGCACTGCCTACCATACAAAGCCTCATATGGCGCCATCTAAATGCTGGACTGGTAGCTATTGTTGTAAGCAAACTCTGCAAGAGGCAAGTATCGATCCCATGACCCTCCAAAATCCATCACACAGGCACTGAGCATATCCTCGGGATTCTGAATCGTGCACTCTGAGTGCCCGTCCGTCTGAGGGTGAAAAGTTGTACTCAACTCTACCCTGGTGCCTAACTCCTGCTGAACGGCTCTCCAGAACCGTGAAGTGAACTGTGTAACTCTGTCTAAAATGATAGATACTAGAATACCCTGGAGGCGAACAATCTCTCTGATATAAATCTATGCCAACCTCTCCGATGAATATGTAGTCAGTACTGGAAGGAAATGGGCTGATTTGGTCAGCCGATCCACAATCACCCAAATAGCATCATGCTTCCTCAAAGTCCGAGGAAGTCCAACCACAAAGTCCATGGTGATTCTCTCCCACTTCCACTCTAGAGCTCAATCTGCTAAAGTAATCCTCACGACCTCTGATGCTCACATTTGACTTACTGACAGATGAGACACTTGGCTACAAACTCTGCCATATCCTTCTTCATCTTTCGCCACCAATAGTGCTGCCTCAGATCCTGGTACATCTTCGCGGTACCCGGATGGATGGAATACCGCGAACTATAGGCCTCCTCAAGAATCAACTCCCGAAGCCCATCCACGTTGGGCACACAGATACGGTTGCATCCGCATCACCCCGTCATCTCCTATGGTCACATTTCTGGCATCACCCCATCGGACTCTATCCTGAAGAACCAAAATGTGGGGATCATCATACTGGCGCTCTCTGATATGGTCATGAAGGGACGATCGAGCAACCACACAAGCTAATACCCGGCAAGGCTCAGAAAGATTCAATCTCACGAACTGACTGGCTAAGGACTGAACATCTAAGGCTAGAGGCCTCTCAGCTGCATGAAGGTATTCCAAACTCCCCAAACTCTCCGCCCAGCGACTCAAGGCGTCGGCCACCACATTGGCCTTCCCCGGGTGGTATAATATAGTGATGTCACAGTCCTTTAGCAACTCCAACCACCTACGCTGGCGCAAATTTAGATCTTTCTGCCTGAATATGTGCTGCAAACTCCGGTGATCCATGAAAATCTCACAGGGAACACCATATAAATAATGATGCCATATCTTCAGGGCGTGAACAATCACTGCAACCTCGAGATCATGAACAGGGTAGTTTTTCTCATGGACCTTCAATTGTCTGAACGCGTAGGCAATCACTCTACCATCCTGCATCAACACCGCTCCCAAGACAATCCTCGAAGCATCACAATAAGCTGTATAGGACCCTAAACTGGTAGGTAAAACCAACACAGGAGCTGTAGTCAGGGCTGTCTTGAGCTTCTGAAAGCTCTCCTCACACTCCTCAGTCCATACAAAAGATGCACCCTTCTTTGTCAGTCTGGTCATCGGTGCTGAGATAGATGAAAATCCTTCCACAAAATGGCGATAATACCCAGCAAAACTGAGGAAACTGCGGATCTCAGTAGTTGAGGACGGTCTGGGCCAACTCTGAACCGCCTCCGCCTTCTTCAGATCTACCTTGATCCCATCCGAAGACACCAAGTGGCCTAGGAATGCCACAGAATCAAGCAAAAATTCACACTTAGAAAACTTGGCGTACAACTTCTTCTCAATTAATGTCTGAAGCACGGTCCTCAAGTGCTGCTCATGGTCCTCCTAGGACCTAGAATATACCAGAATGTCGTCAATGAACACAATGATGAAAGTATCAAGATGAGGCCGAAGTATGTTGTGTATCAGGTGCATGAAGGCTGCTGGGCATTGGTCAGCCCAAATGACATAACAAGGAACTCATAGTGGCCATATCTGGTCCTGAAGGCAGTCTTCGGGATATCCGGTTCCCGAATCTTCAACTGATGATAACCCCAACGTAGATCAATCTTGGAGAACACTCTAGCACCCTGTAACTGGTCAAATAGATCATAAATGCAAGGCAATGGGTACCTATTCTTCACTGTCACCTTATTCAGCTGCCGGTAGTCAATACACATACGCATCGAGCCATCTTTTTTCTTCACAAATAATACCGGAGTTCCCCAAGGTGATACACTGGGCCTGATGAATCCCTTCTCTAGAAACTCCTGTAACTGCTCCTTCAACTCGTGGGAGCGATGCGATAAGGAGGAATGAAAATGGGCTGACTGCCCGGCAACAAGTCTATGCCAAAATTAATGTCTCTACCAGGTGGCATACCCGGAAGATCAGCTAGAAACACATCGGAATAGTCCCTGACAACTGGAACTGACTCCACTGTAGGGTTCTCAGTGCTAACATCTCTCAGATAAGCCAAATATGCATCACACCCCTTTCTAACCATCCGCTGAGCCTTAAGAAAAGAAATGACTCGACGGGGAGTGTACTCCAAGGAACCTCTCCAATCTAACCTCGGAGATCCTGGCATAGCCAGCGTCACGGTCTTGGCGCGACAATCAAGAATAGCATAATAGGGAGACAGCCAGTCCATACCCAATATAACATCGAAATCTACCATACTTAGTAGTAGCAAATCAGCTCTGGTCTCAAAACCACTGATAGCAATCAAACATGACCGATATACGCGGTCCACAACAAGAGAATCTCCCACCAAAGTAGAAACATAAACAGGGGAACTCAAAGAGTCCCCGCCTATCCCCAGATGTGAAGCAAAATAGGAAGACACATATGAATATGTAGAGCCTGGGTCAAATAATATCGATGGATCCCTATGACAAACGAGAACAATACTTGTAATGACTGAATTTGAAGCAATGGCGTCGGACCAGGTCGGCAGAGCATAGTACCTGGCCTGGCCTCCCCTTCTAGGGTGACCTCGACCTCCCCGACCTCCACCTCGAGCTGCCTGAGGTGGTGGGGTAGCAACTGGGGCTGGAAGAATAGCTGGAGGACCTGGTGGAAGGCGTGGAGCCTGATAAATCTAAGAGGGTGCACCCTGATAAGTCTGAGGTGGTGCGCCCCTCCTCGCTCTGGGGTAATCTCTGATCATATGATGAGGGTCTCCACACTCAAAGAAACCCCTCAGAGGATGTGCCGGCCACTGCTAACTCTGAATTGGCCTGCTGGGCTGGCTAGTGATAGCACCTCGAGCAAGAGGCACCTGAGATACTGGTGGTGCATAATAAGGCTCCTGAGGTCTAGGAGGAGCTGGAATACCGCTGGTTGCTGGGAGAGCTGAATGAATAGGGCGACTCACAAAACCCCTACCATAGCGTGCTGCTGGTGCACGAGCTCCTGAAAAATGACCAGTCTCTCGAGACCTCTTGGCATCTCTCTCCTCCATGTCCCTGGCTAACATAGTCTCAATCCTCTGGACATGCTGGTCCGACTACTGGGGTGGAGTCCCTCAATAAAACATCGAACCCTCTCTCTGACAGTGAAAACCAAAGCTAGTGCATGGCGAGCCAAATCGCTGAAACAGACTGCATACTCTGACACAGTCATGGCACCCTGGCGTAACTGCTCAAACTCCGCACGCCAAGCATCACTGAAGCTCTGAGGGACAAACTCAAGTAAGAACATCTCGAAAAATTTCGCCCAAGTAAGTGAAGATGCCTCGTCCGGGCTACTAAGCTCAAAAACATGCCACCACTAATAAGCTGCTCCCCTTAGCTGGAAAGCAGTGAAAGAAACCCCACTCGTCTCCACAATACCCATAGTGCGGAGAATGCGATGACACCCCTCAAGAAAACCCAGGGCGTCATCCGAATCTAGTCCGCTGAACTCAGGTGGGTGGTACTTCTTGTACCTCTCAAGTCAGAGCTGCTCTGCCTCAGGAACAGCTACCATAGCCTCATGCTGAGCTGGAGCTACTGGGGGCATAGGAATATACTCTAGGACCTGCCCAATATGAACCCTCTGCTCAGGAGTACGGGCCGCGGGATTCTGTGTCCCACCTCCGGCGTGGGATGTAACTGGAGCTATCGGGAGTAGACCTACCTGAGACAGAGTACTGAAGGCACTCAAGAACTGGGCCAATGTCTCCTCGAGGTTTGGAGTAATAGTAGGGACCTCCTGTGCCCTGGGGGCTCCTCTGCCTCTGCTTTAGCCGGTGCACGGGCTGCACCGCGTGCTCGTCCCCTGCCCCGGCCCTTGCCTCTAGTGGCTCTGACTGGGGGCTCGGGTGCTTGGTCATCAGTACGTCCGGTACGGGTACGAACCATCTGCAAGCAAGAATAGAATAGAGTTTAGGAATTTGATAACAGCAGCGAGCACGATACGGAATTCCAAAGAATTTGATTGTTCTTAACACTTACATAGCCTCTCGAAGATAGATACGGACATCTCCGCACCGATCCGCGAGACTCTAATAAATGGGCTTGTGACTTGTGACTCCTATGAACCTAGACGCTCTGATACCAACTTGTCACGACCCAATTTACCCTCCGAAAGGTATCGTCATGGCACCTAATCTCTATGACTAGGTAAGCCTAAAATTTGAAGAAATGACAGAATCAATAAAATAAAGACAGAAAAGATCTCAAGTAGATATAACGCAGTTACTCAGCATATACATTTTTTTCAATTACCAAAACCCGAAATGTCACCATAGTCACAAGCTCTGTACTAAATGTAGCTCTACACAATGAAACAGTGGAAAAATATACCAGTATTCTATGCCTATACTAGAGTAGAAAGGGACCCGTGGGATTCTGCGGACGCGGCAGAATTACCTCGTGGTCTCCTAGCTACTGATAGGACGACTTCTAGCCACGATACTGGGTGATGGAACCTGGATCTGCACATGGAGAAAACATGCGCATGAAAGGGCGTGAGTAATCCACATTCGGTACTCCGTAAGTGCAGAGCCTAACCCCAGTCAAGTAGTGACGAGGTCAGGTTGAGGCCCTACTGTGTTTTGTGAAACAAGCCAATATATACAATTTAAAAGAGTGAAAAATAGATAAGCAATGATAAACAAGATTAACGAAAAAGGAAAGATTTAATAACATAATGAGAGCCCTCGGCTCAGCACAGCATATATCTCAAAGCTAAATGTGCAATGCAGTACACGAGGAAAGCTCCCGGATCTCAGTCTGTAGTCCCAATTTAAATATGCTATGCAGTATAGGGGGAAAGCTCCCGGATTTCTGTCTGTATTCCCAATTTAAATATGCATTCAGTACAGAGGGAAAGCTCTCGGATCTCGGTCTGTAGTCCCAATTTAAATATGCAAAGCAGAAGTATGTCAATTATGGCTTAATTAAACAGTCCAGGAATAACAACATGTAAGGATATAGTAAAATTACCTAAGCATGATGTGACTAGTAGGAAATAAGAGGAAATCAAGTCAGAACAGGTAGGCATGCTTACTCTTAGGCTATCTACGCAATTAAGATAGGAAACAATAATATATGAATGAAAATGACCGATTTCATGGGAGTAAAAATAGGATTTTAGCAACAATGACCTGTGTACGCACTCGTCACCTCACGTACACGGCGTCCACACAACAAAATCAGTATAAAAATGCCTAAGGGAAAGTCCCCAACACAGATTTAGGCAAGCCACTTACCTTGATCGCGCTAATCAACTCAATACCACGCTCTTGCCACGAGTATGTGACTCCGGGTGGCCCAAACCTATTCAAATCGATTGCATGGTGTAAATATCACTTTAAGGGAACAAAATAGCTAATTATTTATAAGCTAATACGCGAAATTAGGAAATTCGCCAAAAAAGTCCCTCGGGCCCACATCTCGGAATCGGGTAAAATTTATATTTTCCGGACACCCATTCACTCACGAGTCTAACCATATAAGAATCTCTCAAATAGGAGGTCAAACACCTAATCAAAACTTTATAATGCGATCTATGAAGGTCATCCCATTTTTCCCATTTTCTACCCAAAATTTTCGAAATAAAAGGTTGGATTTAAGATTGGAATCATGGAAACTGATCTATAATGGATAGAAATCACTTACCCAAGTTACCCAGGTGAAAAAACCTCCAAAAATCGCCTCTGCCTAGCTCTCAAATTCGAAAATGGTGAAAATGACATAAACCCTCGGATTTGGGTCTTTAAAAGACTGCCCAGGCATTTGTTATATGCGATCGCAGACAAGGAGTCGCGATCGCGGAGAGTAAAGAAACACGCGCCTGGAATCATGCTATTAGATCGTAGAAATAAGTACGCGATCTCGAACCTTGAGGACCCAGAGCTACGCGATCGCTGTTGGGGCCACGCGACCACGTAGAACAAATATTGAAACTCCCCTAAACCCAAATACTCGATGCGAACGCAGTCCTGGTCATGCGATCTTGTTGACCAATATTCCAACACACTGCGACCGCAGACCTTTTATTGCGATCGCAGAGAACAACCGCATGAACTCTCACTTTTACCTTACGCGATCGTGGGTAACCCCTTGCGATCGCAGAGAGTAAAACACAGCTGTAGAAAATCCAGAAAAACCAGCAAAGACTTATAGGCCAACAATTTCCGTTGAACATCCGAAACACACCCGAAGCCTCCGGGCCCTCAACCAAAACTACCAACCAACCCTAGTACTTCATTAAAACTTGGTCGATCCTTAAAAAACATCTCATAACATCAAAATCATTAAATATGCATAGATTCAAGCCTAAGAACATATGAAATTTCTAGAATTCACATCCGAAGCCGAAACACGTCTAAACTCATCCGAATGACCTCAAATTTTGTACACGGGTCATAAATGACATTACGGACCTGTTATCGCGTTCAGAATTCCATTCCGAGTCCGATATCAAAATTTCACCTATGGCCGAAATCGTCGAAATTCTAACTTTCGCCAATTCAAGCCTAAATCCACAACCGACCTCAAAAACACATTCCGAGCACGCTCCTAACCCCGAAATCACCCAACGGAACTAATGGATTTGACAAAATTCCATTCTGGATCCATCTTCACATAGATTTAGCTACGGCCAGATTTCAAAAGCTAAATTCCACATTTATAGACTATGTGTCCAAAATCACCTCGGATTTCATCACTCAATGCTCTAACAAGTTCCAATAACATAAATAGACATGGGAGAAACGGTAAATAGGGGATCGGGGTTCTAATTCTTAAAATGACCGACCGGGTCATTACAATAAGGCATCAACACTTTTACACTCCCTCGTGAATTCCACTTGAAGTTTTGATATCCCTTACTATTTTCGTTGTTTTTTAGGCCTCGGTGCTGCATGCTTGGTACTGCTTGGAAATATGCCAAATTGAGTTCGAGCTAAAAGAGAAGGTCCAAAAGAAGGACATGTAGAGTCTTCTCAGTGAGCAACAGGACGGAGCCGTCAAAGACCTCTAGTCCGAGCAGGACAAGGCTCAGAAGGAAACTTCGACCTTGAAGAGGGAACATGCCGACCTGGTTGAAAAGGTAAAGTTCTTTAAAGCTAAAAACTAGGAGCTAGTTGTGAATACTAACAACACAACCTCGCAGGTCCAACAAAAGATCTACCTCATCAACCAGCTCCGAGCCGAGATGAATGAGGTCCAAGCCAAGGCTGAAGGTTGGAAAGGCAGAATTGACCTGCTGGCTTTGGAGAAGGAAACCGATAAGGCGGAGCTGGCATCGGCTGATAACCCACTCGGTGTGGCGAAGGACAAAGATGACAAATGGTCTCAACTAAATGATGATCTCTGAGTACAACTGAGCTCGGCCGTCGCCGAGCGGGATGCTCTAGGTAGAGAATATGAGGCAATGAAGTCCAAATTGGACACAACCTAAGTTGATGCCGAAGAAATGGTCTCTCAATACAAGGACAATGTGGAAGCAGCTAAGACCTGCCTAAAGACAAACGCTTGGGTATGTGAAGTGGCTGTCCCGGAGAGAGACCCTCGAAGAGATCCACGCCTGAGGCATCGACGTGTCGTCTGAGATCGGGGAAGAAGAAAGGATCGAGGCCAAGGAAAAGGAGCTCTACGAGCTTGAAGGTGCCGAAGGCTTAGAGGGTTCTGAGGGATCCGAGGGCTCCGACAGTTCTGGCAACGAGTCGGGCCCCGATGAAGACCAGGCATAGATGCCTTAGTAATTTTTTAGTTTTCGTTTCATGTATAAGTTTTTTGTTTATTTTGAGGCCGTTTTTATTGGGCCTTTATAAATATATTTCTGAATATACATGAAATTTTCCCTTTCTAGCAATATTGCATCTTTAATTTTTCTGCATCTTTTTTATAATTTTTGTGTTACGTTTTTGATGCCTTAACATAGAATCGAATATAGTTATGAGGTGTTTGTTTTGCGGAGGTCCGCACCGAGCCCGTCCTCGATATAAATTTGTTTTCTTGATGTTTTGAAAACTTGGTGTGACCGGAAGTTTTTTTAAGATGCTTAAGTTATTTTAGATGATGCTTTTTCTAAGGGTAATCTTTTAGCAGGTTTTGAGTACTTATAAAGGCCTTACTTTCTGATTACGAGCTTCGAACTTCTGCAAGCCATTTTTGGGGTGGTTGTAGCCTTTTTTTGGGCACCGCCTAATAGGTTTGGCATCTCCAGCATTTGGTAGTCGGGCTGTCAAAACTTTCTTCGGACGACAGTCCCCGATTAGGTTAGCCTTTGAGATCGATAGTCTCTGAGTAGGGGTAGCCCGTGGTCTCTTAGGATCCGGAATTTAAGAGGCAATAAAATGTGTAATAGAAAGCGTTTCATACAACCGTTTAGCCCTTACAGTGAATCCTAACCACCAAGACTTAGCTTCTAGCATACAAAGTTTTTCTTTTTTCTTGCTAAAAACCTTAATCCAAGGGTAATGGTCCCCAGTATTCGAGGTCTCGGATATTATTGACATGAAGTGAACGATCATTGACTCCGGTCTAAGACCGACCTTCAATTCTAAGTTAGCACATTTTACTATTACCTCGTTAAAAAACTTGCTGAAAAACCCATTTTGGGACAAAATCGATTCAAGGTAAAAAGAGTGCAACGCGTGCTTTCATACCTAATAGCAACATCCATCCTTGGCCATTGCGTGCAAGTGTTAGTCTGATTCATAGCATGGTTAAAGAGTAATTAATAATGTACCTTCACAGTTGTACCATTTTAAGTGTGTCATATTCCAGTTGTTCGGTAGTTTCACACTGTTTCCTTATTCGAGTTTGTATGAGCCTTTGCCGGTAATTCCAACGACTCGATTTGGTCCTTTCCAATTCGGTCCCAGCTTCCCCTCGTTTGGGTTCGGGTTCTATACTTGTGTATATTTTTGTTTCTATGTTTGGATGTGGCCGTGGGCTGATAGGTGTTTGTTCGAGCGAGGTCGAACCTAACCTTTCATTAAATCGCGGTTGAAGGCTGGTAGGTGTTTGTATCACGCCCCAACCTCGGGGAGCGCAACCGAGATAACCCAGCCGGACAAGCCTGTACAATACCTTCTACCTGAACTTACCCATGAATAAAGAGAAGATCTACTTCATTAATTAGACCATGGGAAGATCATGTGAGCAACACCGATTCATTACCATTAGTTACATCATTAGTAAGTCTCAAAATACACATACTTTCATAGTTGGAAGTGGAACATGTGATACAATTACAACATTACTGGTTTGACTTTCCCAACCCTAACATACAACCCACACCATGTCTACGGAGCCTATAATAGATACAAAAAAGTATTATGATAGTGTTGGCAACAAGGCCCCGCCTATACCTCAAAACAAAATACACAAAGAACAAAAGATACATGACACCTAAATGAAGTGGGACTCACCAAGTCAGCTGGAAGAGGATGTACCGCTACACTGATCAATGCCGCATGTTGTGGAACCACTTGCATCCATTAAAGATGCAGCCCCCGGCAAAAGGGATGTTAGTACATATGGATTACTAGTATGAATGACTAAACACGCTATTAATAGAACGAGTAGTAAAATAAGGAAGAACAATCATATAATCAATGGGAGCCTCAAACAATACCAAGACATAAAGTTAGGAGCAAGATAACTTTTCAAGTAAATTTATTTATTTTAGGTTGGGAGATCTTTAGTACCGATAAACCACTGTGTCTTTAGCACGGAGTCCGATCACGGCCTGATCTTCTAAGCCGTCTCACCCAAAGACATCCAATCACAATCACAATTACAATCATTATCTCAATCACAATCTCAAGCACAATCACCACCATCTGTGCAGCATGGCGTACGACCTCGACCCGATCGGCTAGGACGTCTCACCACAATGTCGTGCATCACCCTTTGCTAGCAATTATCTCATCCCATTTTAGGGGATTAATGTCATCACATCAATATCATCCCAAATAAGGGGGAATAATCATTATCCACTCCTACACTGACACATGTAGTTTTTGAATTAGGTTATTTAAACCTACCCTTCCTCGATGACTAACGATACTCTCAAATGTTTATTATCTAAAGGACTTTCAGCTCATTTCATAGTCTTTTACTCATCTTTTCATTCATTGACACTAGTTTCCACAAATGTAATAGCATTATTGGCACGTCAGCGGTATTTCATATTTCATGTTCACCCCTTTCACTTTCAAACATTATCATGGATTATCAACAATAAAGCATCTCTAATCACAACTTTTAGTACACATATGAGCAAATAAGAGTCTTAGGCACATTGAGATTTCTTCCACAATTTGGCATATAACTTGCAGTTGAGACATAATTGAATTCATAATATTTCGACACATGGTCACATTTGAATACAATCTTGAAGGATAACACAATATGATAAAATCATTCGGAATACATTTTGAGCATATGTCTTTCGACACAGAGTTTATCAAGAATAATCAAATTTATAAGGAACAACTCGGAACATGTGACATAAGAGCTTGAGCCTATCATAATTACAACTTATGAGGACATCATGATCTTCGATTCTACAAGAGAAATTTAGCCAACATACCTTGCTTTGAGCTCCCTTAAATTACTACAATAATCCAGAAATCCTAGAAACTTCAATCTATTTAGAAACATAACATAACTGAACTATAATTAGGAAGATACTTGGGGTTTTAGCTCATTTGTGCATTTTATCAAACACTAAATGGGCATTATCATTTGAAGGTCCTCCTATGGTGGATTCCTTCATCCCACATCTCAATATCTACCCTTTTGAGCTCAACAACCTTCCCACAACATTGTTGGTACATGCATGTATGGATAACACCCCCATACCTATGAATCACACTCCCCATTACCCATCTTCTTGTGAATTCTTTAGCACTTCAGCAAATATTGGTGAACCAAGAACTTGGGGCTTCCTCTTCTCTCTCTCTAAAACACCCTCTCTCTAAAATGGCAGAATTCCTCTCCAAAATGGTCCTTTAAGTCTATTTATTAAATCAGGGCCGAGTTATAAAAATAGGAAAATGGACCCTCCGAACTCATCTCTACGGTCACTGAGTGGACCGCCGAATAGATATGTGGCTCGCAAATGGGTCGTTGATCACGCTCAACTATATCTAATAAAAGACTAAACGAGTGTTGCAAATATAATCCGGGGTATTATGCCCAGAGTCGATCCCACAGGGAATTTACGTATCAATCACGTCTTTAGAATATGCAACNATCACGCTCAACTATGTCTAATAAAAGACTAAACGGGCGTTGCAAATATAATCCGGGGTATTATGCCCAGAGTCGATCCCACAGGGAATTTACGTATCAATCACGTCTTTAGAATATGCAACTTTTACTCAATCAATTCTCTCAAGACTTTTTAAATATAAATTGGTGATGTTTTACTAATTCTACTGACAATAATAATAACTAGCAATTACTAACAATGTGTTGTAAATAATGATGATAAAGGTCTAAGTTTATGGTTTTCCCCGTTGGTGAACTTACTTCTCGGATACTTCTTATAGTTTGATTAGTTGTCCCTATCAATCATAAACACTCTATCTACCATAAATCTCTCTCAAGTAATTATGATAATTTACTAGACGCACTCTCTCANCTATACTCCGGGAGTGATGTTGTTCAAACAACTACGTAAATATGCACTCTCTCTCAAGTAGATGTATAATAAATAGGAACAGTTAATTGAGGGCCCTTTCAATCAACTACAACAAGAACGTAGTTGAACAAATAGAGATAAATCAACCAATCAAAACTATATTAATAGCACAATAAGTTTATCCCCAACGGGTTCTACCAACCCTAGATTAAAGAATTTAGCTACTCATGTTCATAAGAATAACACCCAAAAGAAATTGCATAATTCAAATACAAAGTAATGAATAAAAGATGTAAAAATCAATATTTTGTCACTTCAATGGTTTTCTCTCTTCAAATCCTTCGTATGCCTTCCGAATCTTCTCAAGTTGTGTTTTAGGGGTCTATTTATATATTTTAGGACAAACCCAAAATGTGTAGGAGACTTCTATTCCAACCGGGAAACACTTAAACTCATCAAAACTCAGAATTGACCGAACCTGGGACCTGGCGTTTGGGCCCT
>ML411154.1:1456-45799 GCA_005239525.1 Nicotiana knightiana | reverse complement strand
TTTTCTTCTATTTAAACATAGGAACAAATCTTATATTCTAAGAATGTGAATATTTTTGTTGTTTTTAATTTTCTTAAATAGAACCTATCAAGAGTAAGATAAAATTTAAAATATTAAGATTAGATCTAACATTAATATTTACAGCAAAATAGTATAGAATTTGGGTGTGGTCAAAAAATAGTTGTTCACAACATCTATACCACCGACCATACTAATGCTGCAAAGCAAATCAAGAACCCATAACTAGGATGCAAAGCCTCTTTCACCAAACACCGATCTCAGGTGACACTGAAGACAACACCAGCTTACTCTAAACATTCAAATCCCTTATTTTTGCTCATCTGAGCTCATGAAATCCTTGTTAACACCGAACCACAATCTCGATTCTTACTCCCAGTTACATACTGTTTACCACACCTAACATGCCAATATGAGATAGCGCAAGAATTCCATCATAACTTCTGAACCACCAATAGGGGCAACACTTCATCATATAGAGACCTTTTACTTAACTCAATTCAAGAGTACCATCTCAACACACAAGTGAATTCTCACAATCATCCAACATGAAAATCCTTAAGTAGTAGTCTATACAAACATAACCCTTCCGGGATCCGCCTACACCTGACAGGCCACAACACTCAAATGCTCCCACATGAAATCCATTACGACGGCCGAAAAGCCCTGCACACACCGGCACAAACCACATGCATAACTTAATCACATCGAAGAAACTGATCACTGCCGTAAATGTGCCATTTCAACCATGGCTAATCAATCTATCTTCTTTTAATCATCTTCAATTGCCTCAGGAATAATAGCAACTTCCTTCAACTCATAGCAAACTCAACCCTCACTCATCCCGAGTGACCTTGATTCACGAGACTATGCTTCCTAAATCCCGCAACCCGTCTCATATCCTCCTGATAATCTTTCTACAATCTGGAGTTTATTTCTCTCACTCCTCCAATACTATCCTGCACGCTGAAATATATAATTGAACCCCAACCATTTCCCTTTTCTCAGGAATTACGCTGAATAAGCTCAATCCTCGATCATACTGCTGCCTAAAACCCTTAAGCGCCACATTCTTAACTTTGAATTCACTAGGACCGCTGTTGAGAGTCACCCACTCTTATTGGTCCCGAATACAATAAACTCCAAGTCTCTCCTAGCACATGAACACCCTTTTCAATGAAACACGTGATCGAGTCACTATCCTGACAACTCACCTATACCTTAAGCAAAATTCTGAATCTTCCAAAAGCTAACCCTGGTCCAACAGGGCCAACTTTTGCACACATTCATCAAATCCCATGCACAATCACCATTTTACTCCTTTCCCTTAGCTGTAATAACTTGCCAACACGCCGACAATCCGCAACCCTATGATAACACAATCCTGCAACCCAACTGCAGATGGTGGGACTCCCCCACTTAGCCCGAAGCTACTCCTTGCACCACTCTAGACCCTGTCGAGATCCTTTCTCGTTTGTTAACATTATCTTGCCCAACTAATCCGTCCAACTCTTCCAAATTCTCTTGTTAGCACTCCCTAAATACTCAAATTCTCTAGCATCATTCACACATTCTGCCTCCTACCGAATAGCCACTAGAATCCCTCACATAAACCTGCCAACCATGCCATCGCTAACCTATTCACAGGAGACAACACACCTGTGGAAATCACCCGTGGACACCTTCCAACAACGCTGAAATGCACGCTTCTCTGCGACATTAATACCCCATCCTACCCCCTGCTTCATTTACCAACTTTACTAGTCCGTCCGCTCCTCATGGACATCCATTAAATGTGCGACAATATCTTCAAATTCCAAGCTATGCTGCCGCTCCCCCACTTTGCGACTGCTCAACTTCCACTTCTTACACCTGGCCTCCTAGAAATGGACCCACCGCCTAGCCTCAATTCAGGATCATTCTCTGTAGCTCTTAAACCAGCAGATCACCATGACTTCAAACTCTCCGAAGATCATCTTTCTCTAGCTGCCTTCATTATCAACACTTATCCGGTACCGAACCGCCGCACCTCACGGTCTCTACCAACCGCATTCTTCAATATTTATTCTCAATACTATGACCCCACGCAACCGAAGAAACCACAACACCGACAAACTTAACACATTCCATTCGATCAATGACGACGACTTCACGTCACAGGTGAATATCCCACCTTACTTGAAAACACCAAGTCTTACTACTTAATCAATCCAAAACCTGACCACCTATAGTCCAAATGCCTATCCTCTGCCGGAACTAAAATACCTACATCTCGAAATCACACTCTGAGAAGACATCCCTTCAAACCATTCATCACCCCCAACATACGGGCAAGCATTATATCATCATATCGACATCGCGCGATAACCAATCGCAAGCATCATCATAACCTGAGCATAGACTTAAGGCTCTCAGAAACACAGATACTAAGCTGAAACAACACATTATTCCTTTGCAGGGCCATAACAACAACCCCAACTAATTACAAATGGAGAACATCTCGAATTGCATCTGTAGCACCATAGTAATTCCTCAAATTCCTGATTCATAGCAAGCGTTGCGCGATGCATAAGATTGAGTAGGGATAAGCATAGGCATAAGCCTCAAAAGAATCGAATCGCACGATGAGGAATCAAGAAGGGAAGTACTCCTAACAGCCCTGTAGCCTCTCGAAGATAAGTACAGACGTCTCTGTACCGATCCGCAAGACTCTACTAGACTTGCTCATGACTCGTGAGACCTAAGATAACCTAGAGCTTTGTACCATGTTGTCACGACCCAAAATCCCTAAGGTCGTGATGGCACCGGACACCATTGTCAGGCAAGCCAATCATTTAAATAGTTAAGTTAAATTTCCTGTTTTAGCATTTTTGAAATCATTATCTTTAACTTGTTATGTAATAACTAAACAAAATTCGTTA
Source organism: Nicotiana knightiana (assembly GCA_005239525.1). Lineage (NCBI taxonomy): Eukaryota > Viridiplantae > Streptophyta > Magnoliopsida > Solanales > Solanaceae > Nicotiana > Nicotiana knightiana. Next base: position 42,860 of record ML411154.1, on the reverse strand, counting down.
AGTAAATACGATGGTTTAAATGTTCCATTTTAGCAAATATATCCTAAGAACACCCCAGAACCCGGTGTCGCAAGTACATGAGCAATTTCTAAGAATTTATACAATCATCACAAAGCTTGTCTGAAATACAAATTGGACAAGGAATTTAAAATGAAAATAAATACAATATGGGGGAGACTCTGTCAGTTGCGGATCGCCTCCGGATGATGCAGCTCGCCTAAGTCTCCGAACCCGCCACGTCGCTATGAAAGTACCTGTGCAATAAAAATGCACAACAAGTGTAGCATGAGTACAAAAACAACGTGTACTCAGTAAGTCGTCCGCCTAACCTCAGAGAGATAGTGACGAGAGGTCAAATTAGACACTTGCTAGAGGTCAATTTAGTATATTCGAGTGTGACACTAAGCATGATTATCATAGGCAATTTATTATAATCAGGAATAAATAATATCAACTCCTTCCACATTTAACACTTTAAATATTTGTCATATTAATAACATTTAATCAACATGGGTAATTTAATCAAATAACAAATAATCAACCGGAAGGAACAACTTCTTCCAAAAAAAATCTTTAATAACTTTAAATCTCTTTCATTTCAGTTGACAACTTAAAATTTCAGGCAAGTAATCAGGTAAAATCACAGCAAATACGGAGTAAATATCATGTGCAAGCAATGCCGAGGGTCGAACGGCGCTGACCAACAATAATAAAGTGTGCACTGCCGAAGGGTCGAACAGATCGAACCATAGATGCATCTATTTTTCCCCGCTCGTGAATCGATCATGCGACGCGGTCAACATAAAAATAATAAGGCTAGCCTGCCCGCGAATCATACTTGCGACTCAGGTGCTCATATGCCACAAATTCACATAATAAATCTGCATTTTTATCAAGAAAGCAGTTTCTCAGGAAAGTGGTTAAATTCTTCTTAAAGTAACATGAAATATAGCTTTTAAATCTTTGTTTTGAAACTCATTTGCCAAGTTTAATAATATTTCATAATATAACCCGATCAGGTATACAATTATCCACGGAGGAATCAATTCTCTTTCTAAATAATTATCACCGCACCTGGGCTCCCAGCCAGACCACCACTTCTTCGCACCTGCGGCTCCATAGTCGCACCTGCGGCCAAAGCCTCGCAGGTGCGGTCACACCAGATGACAGCAATTCCAGCTCCTCTTCTAACTCCAAATATTGATCCGTTAACCACCCGGAATCCACCCGAGGCCCCCGGGACCCCGTCCAGTTATACCAACCCGTTACAAAACATAATGCGGACTTGCTCGAGGCCTCAAATCACATAAAACAACATCGAAACCACAAATCGCACCCAAATCCCAACTTTATGAACTTAGAAATTTCCAACTTCTATATCTGATGCCGAAACCTATCAAATCACGTCCGATTGATCCCAAATTTTGCACCCAAGTCATATTTGACCTGCTCCAACTTCCGGAATCGCATTCCGACCCCGATATCAAAACTTCCACTTCCGGTCGAATTTCTCGAAAACCTTCAAATTTCTATCTTAGTCAAATGACTTCAAAATGACCTACGGACATCCGAATTCACTTTCGATCACGCTCCCAACTCCAGAATCACCATACGAAGCTATTCCCAGACTCGGAATCCTAAACGGACATCAATATCACTGAAATGCGCTTCAAGCCGAACTTAGGAAATTTCTTCAAAAATGTTGACTTCTACAATATGCATCGAAACGCTCCTGGGTTATCCAAATCCCGATCCGGACATACGCCCAATTACGAAATAATCATACGAACCTACAGGAACCTTCAAATCCTGATTCGGAGGTCGTTTACTAAAAATTCCAATGTTAGTCAATTTCTCCAACTTAAGGCTTCTGAAATGAGAATTTTCTTGCCAAACCAACTCTAAACTTTCCGAAATTCAATTCTGACCACACCTACAAGTCATAAAACCTGAAATGGAGAGTCTCACGACTTCAAACCTGTGAACGACGCGCTAGAGCTCAAAACGACCGGCGGGTCGTTACAAACATGATATAGGAAATGTCGAGGCGTACGGCCCAATCCAACAAAATAATTTAATTGTGCACTACCGAGGGTCGAACCACACAAACCATATATGCATATGTTAACCTTTCGAGGAGAACGTCCCGGTCCCATGAGAGTGTGGTACATCAATCCTGCCGAGGCGAACGTCTGATCCCATAAGAGTTAAATACATAATCTTGCCGAGGCGAACGGCCAGATCTCATTAGAATAAGAAGCTTTAACGGGTCCTTGACCCCACTTACGAATAAATGTATGAGTTGTGAGTCTTTTAATAAAAATCTTTCGATGAAGTATAAATATCATGGAAACATGTAGTAAGAGGAGTAAAGTTATTCGGTGACTAATCATGAACTCGTTAAGTCTCCACAATAGTAAGTCTAGTCTCAAGTAGAAATATAAAATAGAGGAATTTAATAGGCGAGAGACTACTCAAATAGCACAGCTAAAGCATGATATGAACCCAAGTCTACCTGGACAATAACATGTATGTAGCTACATACGGGCTCTCGTCACCTCGCGCGTACGTAGCCCCCACAACAAGTAGCATACATCAATATACAACACCTAGGGATATTTAACCCCTCACAAAGTTAGACATGAGACTTACCTCGTCTCAAAGCTTACTTTCCGATCAAAAATTGGGCTTTAAATTCTCAACTCGGTGCGAAACGACCCGAAGTTAGTCAAATGTCTTATAAATTAGTCAATTTAGGCTCAAAAGTTCATATTCTAATTAATAAAGTGATTACAAACCCCAATTGAAGAATTCCCAAAATTCATCCCCCAGGCCCATGTGCCCGGATTCTTTCATAAGCGATAACGAAGCCAAGCCGTCATCTATAGGTGAGGGTGAAAGCCCGACGGAGGCCTATGCTACAGTAAGGAAAAAAAGTACGTTGAGGCTACACAGTCACTTAGTCGTATACTATACAAAGGGAAAGGCGTCGGTATGTAGGGAGTGAAATTCATAACATTACTTGGTATGGGAAAAAGTGGTTGATTTTAAAAAAGGCGTGGTTTGGGCCCTCGGCTATTGACAGGACTCATATTGTCTTTCTTTTATTTACTGGAGTTTCTTGTTCCAGCTAGCTCGTCTCTGTCCGGTAGTCCAAGCCTTGGCCCACTAGCTTCTTTTCAATCCAGGAGCTGAATGAATCTATTTACTTTATGCTACCGGAAGACGGAATGGGTAACCGACTCGTTCCTTCAGGTATGAGTGGTTTTGTTGCCGAATTGATAGTTTTTTTTGTAATAATTACAGGCCAAAAATATCTTTTAATTCCACAAATACTAATTATTGTGGAGCTTTTGGAAAAGGGTAGCCTTGTGTGTAAGCACAAGAATGAACCTCATGTGCCTGTAGAGTCGGGAAGTTATTCCTATAATAAGGAAGAGCGGTCTTTCCAAAAAGCATGAATACAAATAAAAAACACCTCTAGGAAATTTTCGAAGAAAAGTGTTAACCATAACCTTATGAATTCAAATATATGGTTTTCACCAAATTCCATAACCATTTTCGTGGTCAAATCCCATTTTTGTCCAAAACCTAGGTTTTTCATCTAAACCATTGATTTCACCAATTTTTACATATTAATCTACCCTTAATCTATGTATTTAACTCATGTTGTGTAGAAATTACTTACCTCAAAGTGCTAGGTGAAAACCCTCTTCCAAAAGCTCCAAAAATCGCCCAAAAGATGAAAGAAAATGAGCTAAATGGTCTAAGTGTCGACTATAATAAGTTGTGCACAGGTCTCAGGTGTCGCATTTGCGACATTTGGTTTGCAAATGTGATGGTCGCCAATGTGACAAAAACATCGCAAATGCGAACAGGGCTCCCCCCTGTCCAGGTCGCAAATTCAACAAGGGACTCGCAAATGCGAACAACACTAGGGTCGCAAATGCGAGCTAGGCCCAGACCAGGCTTCTTCGCAAATGCGAAGCCTTTCTCACAAATGCGAGCCTGGCAAATGCGAACATATTCTCGCATTTGGGAGACCTGCAGCACCAGCAATGTAACACCAAAAAATTGAAGTTTTCTCAACCTTCCGAACATCCGAAACTCACCCGAGCCCTCGGGGCTCCACACCAAATGCCCACACAAGTCTAACAACATCATACGTACTTTCTCGCAAGATCGAAAACTGAAATAACATCAAAAACCACGAATCGGATGCCAAAACACATGGATTAACTCATGAACTCAAAAATTTCTAAAAATACTTTTGCGCGTCTCATTCCTATCAAATCAACTCGGAATGATGCCAAAATTTACGAGCAATTCTTAAATGACACTACGGAACTATTCCCGGTCTCGGAATTTCATTTGGAACTCGATATCACAAAAACCTACTCCAACCCAAATTTAAAGAACTTCAAAAACTTTCAAAGAACCAACTTTCAATATTAGGCGACAAAACGCTCTCGGATCCAAAACCTGATCCGAGCAACGCCCAAGCCCGAAATCATCATACAAACCCATTAAAACCGTCAAATCTAGATTCTGAGGTCGTTTACTCAAAAATCACACCTTAATCCATTTTCCAACTTAAAGCTTCCAGAATGAGAATTTTCTTTCCAAATTAACTTTTAACTCCCCCGAAATTCAATTCCGGCCATGCGCACAAGTCATAATACATGAAGTAAAGCTGCTCAAGGCCTCAATCCGCTGAACGACATGCTAGAGAACAAAATGACAGGTTGGGTCGTTACGTTCTCTCCCACTTAAAAATACATTCATCCTCAAACGTGCTAAGAACTGCTCTAGAGTTATCTGAAATTATTGTTTAACACCCCCTGCACCTACCCGTGCAACCACAACTTAGTTGAGCATATTAGCTCGAGCCAATCTGAAGATTCTCCTTTCTATTTAATCAAATAAGCCTTAGAACCAAATTCCAACATCTGAAATTCTCTACCATGTCTGTTTCAACATACGAACACCGTATCCATCACTACATGATGTACTAATACATGTTTGTATACTATTACCGAATTCACACTATGCGTAGCATTATTCACATGACCATAATGACATCCCCTGGCTACAATAGCCGAAATCCCACGAATCTGACGTCCACAACACACCTCATGAAGCATATAAATCCCGTTTCAGCTCTCGCAATACTGCTATGACAGAAAAGATGTGTAGAAACTCATAACCACCTGCCAAATCACAACTCATAGAGTCTCTCCTCCCGACAAGAAAAATTACCTTATTCTGGACTGAATATCGATATATACTCTTACTATGCCTCATATAATTCTGATCGCATGGATCCCAGGTCCAATAATCTTGTCTCACCCAATACAAGATGCTCACGCCATAAGCCACCCCATACACTGCCAAAAGTCTCATATGGTGCCACAATGTGCCAACAAGCTACAAACTCGAATGTGACACATAAGGGAACGAACTCTGGAAAGAACTACTCAACCCACTTAACTAATTTAAACAATCGAAAAGATATTGTGAACCTTCCTCAGAAAATTAGAAGCAAAACACACAATAATAGATATGGGGAAACTGTACTCAACATCACATTGTTGCGGCATCCAACCCAATCCAACCATGATACCGTTGCGGCATGCAACCCGATCCAACCATGATACATATGGCGGCATGCCACCTGATCTAAACAATATGCCTGTGGCGGCGTTCCACCTGATCCATACATAATAATCTATAAGGAAATAATTACCGAGCTAAAATGTTCATAACTACGAAATACCTTATTATCGACCACACGCACGCGAAGTGCATAATACAAATCTTGTGGAGACGGATAGCGCCTTACGCTACAAAACTCAAGCACAACTAAGGTGCAATAAATGACCTGTATCTCGAGAGACATCCTACTCTCACAACACCACAAATTACACGGAGTCTCAATATGAGTGCGAATAATCAAACCACCTTGCAACCCACTTGGCGTAATATATATTACATGGAATAGCTGACGACATAAATAACATCTAGGGTCCAAAGATTCCTCCATAAACAATGCTAAGCTGAAACGAACTCATTCAGACTGATATAGAGCCCACATTCACATTTAGATCCACCCACGGGCCTCAAGCTGATTCTGAACGTACCGCACTAGGCTAATAACCCTTCAAGGATCCATACTAACCCATTTTCCCCTGACACACAAGAATAGTCATCTAGTCCGGAACAAACTTCCACAATTCACAACCAAATGAATATAGCGCCTCTCAGGCCTAAGCTCTCACGTTAGCGATAGTACCATAACCTCCATACTTGGTTTAAATCTTCAATCAATCAAGTAACTACATCTCACACTTATACAATCTTCCTGTGGGATACGCCCCACAACCTTCCACACCCAGTAACAAAGTATGCACATCCATACCACCGGCCATACAATGTTGTAAAGCGAATCGAGAATCCGCAAATCAGTTCACAAAGACTCTTACACAGGACACCAATCTCAGTTGACTCTAAAGACAACACCAACTTACTCTAGACATCTGAACTCTTTCCTGCTCATCCAAGCTCGTAACATTCTTGTCTATAATAAACCGCAACCTTGATCCTCAACTTCCAATTTCCATGACGCTCACTGCACCTAACATGCCAATACGCGAGAATGCACGAATCTCATCATAACTCCTGAACCACTAATATAATAACACTCCAGCATATAGAAACCTTTCACTTAACTCATTTCAGGAGAACTATTTCAACACGTGACTGATCTCCCATAACTGCAGAAAATACCAACCTCGACTAGTGGTCTAAACCGCCATAATTCTTTCGAAATCCGTCTACACATAACAGGCCATAATACTCGAATGCCTCCATATAAAATCAATTACGACGGTCGTCAAGCCTCGAACATACCGCCATAATCACATGTATAACTTAACACGCTGAAGGAACTAACCATTGCCACCATCATGCCAATTCAACCATTATTAACCGATCCAACTTCTTCTAATTTAATCCGGACTTGCCTTATAAATAATGATAGCTCCACTTAAAACATAGCGAACCCAAATTCACACTCATCCTGAGTGACCTTACTTCACGAGACCACTCTGGTTCTAAGACCCACAAACCATCTAATACCCTCCTTGTGCGCATATTCGCATCTTCAACTGGTACACCCATTCTGGAAATTTCTCTATGAACCCGAAGTTATTTTTCTCCCATTCCTCCAATGCCACACCGCGGACCAAGGATATTATAGAGCACCCCAAGCCCCTATAATAATTCACTGCAAAAGCTCAATACTTAACCCTACTACGAACTCGAAATCCTTAGGCACCACACTTTAACTTTTGAATCCACTAAGACCGTTTTTGAGAGTCACCTACTCTGGATTGATCCCGAATATACTCAAACTCTAAAGCCTGGCTAGCGCATGAACACCCTCCCAAAGAAGCACCCTACCGGATCACTTTCCTTGTACATTACCTCTACATGAAGTATAAACCCTGAGTTTTCCCAAAGCCCGAACACGAATTGATAGGCCAATTATAGCACACATTCCTCAAATATTTTGCTCGAATCACCATTGATGTTCTCTTTCCCTAGTCGTGGTAACTCACCAATATGCCGATGAACAGAACCTCACAAGTAGACAACCATGCCACCCAAATCGTAGGCGGTGGTGCTCTCCCACTTAACTTGAAGCTTCAATTACATAACCCTGAAAGCCACCAAGACTCCTTCTTCCACTTTGACATCAACTGAAAGTCCAACAATATATATTCCAAACTCAAAGTCACGTTGCATCCCAATAAAATCTGTGGATCCAGTCACTGTCCACCATGAATGTCTAGATGGATCCAGACTTTCCTCAACGCGTGTGGCCATCCTACCACAGAACCCATACGTTACTCTCTCGCTCTCCCACTTTGGTCAAACCCTCTTCTTTAAGCAACTTCTCAACTTCTGCTTCTTACACCTGGCCTTCTAGAAATTTAACCACCACAAAACACCTCCCACAAGTCCTTCCCCATCCTTCCATGCCCAATTGTGGCCTAAGATCAAAGTCCATCTCTATAGTACCCAAATCAATAGATCGCTACCGGCTATAAACCTCTACAAAGATCATCTTCCTCGAGCCATCAATACTTGAAGTACCAATTCGATTCTGTAATCGCTACACTCTGTTATCTCTGACAACCGCATCTCAGGCACCATTTCACAGTACCCTGCCCCGCACACAAATTGAATGAGGCCATAACATCGGCGAACCTTAACACGCTCAACAAAGACTATGACACCACCACATAGTTGAGAATTCGACCACGCTCGAAAGTACCAAGTCTCGTTACTCCATCAACCAAAATCTGAACATTCCTAGTCCGATTGCCTTTCCTCCGCCGAAAATAAAATACTGAATCTCTGAATCATGCACTGAGTAAAACCCCATTTTAAGTCATTCCCTGCCTCAACATATAAACAAGCACCCTACCATTACACCAACATGATGCGACAACAACGCACGAATCGTCAATAACAATCAATGCCAAATCTCAAAACCTTAGGTAATAATGATGCTGAGCTGAAACGACAGGACGACCCTTCGCAAGTCAATGATAATAGCTCAATCAAATACACAGGTATAAACATCCTGCACTACATCTTTAGTACCATGACAACTCCTCGATTCCAAATCTATAACAAGCGTTTCATGTCGCATAGGATTGAATAGGAAAGAAATAAAGGTACAAGCCTCAGAGGATTCAATTCGCACGATGAGGAATCAAGAAGGGAAGTGCTCCTAACAGCGTTGTAGCCTCTCGAAGATAAGTACATACATCTCCGTACCGATCCGAAAGACTCTACTAGACTTGCTCATGACTCGTGATATCTAAGTGAACCTAGTGCTCTGATACCATATTGTCGCGACCCAAAATCCATTAAAGGTCGTGATGGCGCCGGACGTCATTGTCAGGCCAGCCAAAAAAATACTTAATTTGATTCTTGTTTTAATATTTTTGAAATCATATTTAGTTCAATTAAATAGCAAAAAATAGAATACACTAAATAGATAATGATATTTTTCAACAATTTCAACACTAAACAACCCATAATCATCCCAAAACCCGGTATCACAAGTGCATGAGCATTAACTAGGGATATAGAATAAAAATACAGCATCTGTCCAAAATACAAATTTGGATACGAAAAATATAAATACTCTGAAGGAGACTCTTCTGGTTGCGGGTCATACTAATAAATGCAGCTCACTTAAGTCCCCGTATGCATACGCGCCTCTACTCTCACAAGGCCACTATTCATATATGTACCTGCACAAAAATGTGTAGCAAGTGTAGTATGAGTACGTAAACAATGTGTACCCAGTAAGTATATAGCCTAACCCCGGAGGATTAGTGACGAGGGGTCGACATCGACACCCACTAGTGGTCCAATAATATCAGATACAGTAAAGAGGTAAATAACCATGAGGCATAGTAAACAAATAAAATAAATAAGCATAGAATACGTGATACAAATTCCCTTCTTTACAATAAACTCAAGCTTCCCTTTAGAAATCCCCTCCTTAACCGGAGCACACATATAGGTGTAGTGGACCTCATCAATTAGATTGTCATAATTCAAATCAGGAAAATTCACGGATACACTTGCTTCTTGCCAAATATTACGAATGACTTCATGACGACATGATATAGGAAATGCCGAGGAGTACAACCCAATCCAATATAATAATTAAATTGTGCATTGACGAGGGTCGAACATCACGAACCATACATGCATCTATTATCCTGCCGAGGCGAATGGCCCGCTCCCATGAGAGTGTGGTAAATACATCCTACCGAGGCAAATGGCGCGATCCCATAAGAGTGAAATACATAATCCTGCTTAGGTGAACGGCCTGATCCCATTAAAATAAGAAGCTTTGACGGGTCCTTTACCCCACTCACGAATAAACGTGTGAGTTGTGATTTCTTTAATAAAACCCTTTTTATGAAGTATAAATATCACGGAAACATGTCATAAGAGGAGTAAAGTTATTCGGTGACTAATCATGAACTCGTGAAGTCTCCAAAATAGTAAGTCTAGTCTCAAGTAAAAATATAAAACAGAGGAATTTAATAGGCGAGAGACTACTCAAATAGTACAGCTAAAGCATGATGTGAACCTAAGTCTACCCGAAAAATATCCTGAATGTAGCTACGTACGGACTCTCGTCACCCCGCGTGTATGTAGCCCCCACAACAAGTAGGATACATCAATATACAACACCTAGAGGTAATTTTCTCCTCACAAAGTTAGACAGGAGACTTACCACGTCTCAAAGCTTACTTTTCGGTCAAAACTTGGGTTTTAAATCCTCAACTCGGTGCCAAATGACCCGAAGCTCGTCAAATGTCATATAAATTAGTCAATTAAGGTTCAAAAGTTCCTATTTCTAATTATTAAAGTGATTACTAAACCCCAATTGAAGAATTCCCAAAATTCACCCCCCGGGCCTACGTGCTCGGATTCCAAAATTTTTGAAGAAAAGTGTTACCCATAACCTTATGAAGTAAAATATATGATTTCACCAAATTCCATAACCATTTTCATGGTTAAATCCCGTTTTTATCCAAAACCTAGGTTTTTCATCTAAACCCTTGATTTCACTAATTTTTACATGTTAATTTACCCTTAATATATGTATTTAACTCATGTTGCATAAAAATTACTTACCTCAAAGTGCTAGGTGAAAACCCTCTTCTAAAAGCTCCAAATATTCCCCAAGAGATGAAACAAAATGCGCTAAATGGTCTAAGTGTCGCATATAATAAGATGTGCACAAGTCTCAGATGTCTCATTTGCGACATCTGATTTACAAATCCGATGGTCACAAATGCGAAATAACATTACAAATGCGAACTGGGCTCCCCTATCCAAGTCGCAAATGCGACAAGGGACTCGCAAATACGAACAACGCCAGGGTCGCAAATGTGACTGTTTTCAAGAAAATGCAAGCTAGGCCCAGACCAGGCTTCTTCGCAAATGCGAACATATTCTTGCATTTGTGCGACCTGCAGCACCAGCAATGAAACACCAGAAAACTGAACTCTTTCCAACCTTCCGAACATCCGAAACTCACCCGAGTACTCGGGTCTCCACACCAAATACCCACACAAGTCTAACAACGTCATAGGAACTTGCTCGCGTGATCGAAACACTGAAATAATATCAAAAACCATGAATCGGACACCAAAACACATGGATTAACTCATGAACTCAAAAATTTCTAAAAATACTTCCGCGTGTCCGATTCCTTCAAATCAACTTAGAATGACGCCAAAATTTTTGAGTAAGTCTTAAATGACACTACGGAACTATTCCCGGTCTCAAAATTCCATTTGGACCTCGATATCACCAAAACCTACTCCAACCCAAATTTAAAGAACTTCACAAACTTTCAAAGAACCAAATTTCAATATTAGGCGTCCAAACGCTCCCGGGTCATCCAAAACCCGATCCGAGCATATGCCCAAGCCCAAAATCGTCGTACGAACTTATTGGAACCGTCAAATTCTGATTTTGAGGTCGTTTACTCAAAAGTCACACCTTAGTCCATTTTCCAACTTAAACCTTCCGGAATGAGAATTTTCTTTCCAAATTAACTCCGAACTTCCTGAAATTTAATTTTGGCCGCACGCGCAAGTCATAATACCTGAAGTGAAGTTATTCAAGGCCTCAATCCGCCGAACGACACGCTAGAGCATAAAACGACCGGTCGGGTCGTTACAGCCCAGGTACAACTAATTCTTGTATATTTTTTTAACTGATTTTGGCCAACTAGTAATGATGTCAATAGAAATTAATAATTTGGCAATGATTAGTGAACTAGAATTAGATATAAAATAGTGAATTTTAAAAGTTGCTAAAGAAAACTATGTACGGATTTGCAGTTTTTGTTCCTACTATTTAATCAGGGATAAAATAATAGAATAATTATTGTTAACAATGAGGGAATATCATGATTGTAGTAATAATGAATCATGTAATAATATATAATGAAAATAGTAGTAGATTTCATTAGCTTGAGAAACCAGTAATCACGAAGGTGAATCTTAGAACGGTTAGGTTATATTTGAAGTCACTGGTTATTGCCAAAATTTTCCATTCTTGAGAGTACCTCGTTTGACATTTAATTGTGTATTGATTTTTATTAATTAGACTGAAGGTTGATTTTGATTTTGACTTATTTGAAAATTGTGAAAATTGTGAAAATTATTCACCTAAATTTATTAGGACGTATTATTCAATATTTGGATAGACTAAGGTCATTGGAGGTCGTTTGATTGGTATTCTAAATGTTGCAAGGTTGGAAAACTTCTTGTTAGCGAGGGAAGTGAGACTTTAATCTTTGATGCTTTCTTTTCTAAAATCCGTTTTGAAAATGTATTTTCTCTGCTTGGTCCATGTGTTGGGACAAGCGTGCGCTTGACAGAATTGGTGGTCTTAGACTAGCCGCAAATATATTATTTTATAAAAAATACAAAAAAAAAAATTTATAAGTTGTTTGATGGTGTGATACAGCTGTGAACCATGATATTGAGTTTGGTACGTTGATACGGCGGTGAGCCATGGTGTTGAGTTTGATACTTTGAGACGGCTGTGAGTCATGATATTGGGTTTGAGACTTTGATACGGCTTTTAGCCATGGTGTTGAGTTTGATACGGCTGTGAGCCATGATATTGGGGCATTGTGTATGCCTTTGGATATCACCCGAGCATTGTGTATGCTACTTGATATATTTGGGGCATTGTGTATGCCGCCGTGATCGATTTGGGGCATTGTGTATGCCGCCATGATAGATTTGGGGCATTTTGTATGCCGTCGTGATAGATTTGGAGCATTGTGTATGCCGTCGTGATAGATTTGGGGCATTATGTATGCCGTCGTGATAGAGTAGGGGCATTGTGTACGCCGTCGTGGACTCGTAGGGGTATTTGATTAATTTTCTTCACTGCCGCTTATGACAAGTCCTTAGTGTGAATTTTGTTAAAGATATAAGTGTGTGATGTCAAATATTAGTTTGGACAATTATATTGAGAAATAATTATTGTGCATATTATTTTTGTGCTCGTTGTGTGTTTGTATTTTTTAATACTTGTTCCAGAGGTATTCAGAGTGGCGTGTCGAGGATCTTATTGGGTTATATTAACGTATAACTCACTCCTTACCTGCATGTCCATGCAAATATTATTGGTGAAGACGAAGCTAGTAGTCGATGGGTTCGCTAGAGTTGATCCAGTTATTGAGGTGAGCCACTGCATTCTTCGTGAAAGCTTCCAAAAGAGTCTTTATCATCTATTCATATGATGTCTTTTGTAATCCTCTTAGATGCTCCATAGCCTAGTGTGGGATTTGGGCTAGAGTGATATTTCTTCGTTTAGTTATGAAAAAATTTGGATCATTACTTATTCGTATGTAATTATCGAAATACTGGAACTTACATTTATTTTGGTTAAGTGTTGAATAAATTCTAAGTATATGGTATAAGTTGGTTCGCCCGGCGGGTAGTGTTAGTTAGGTGTCAGTCACGTCTAGGGGGTAGTTTGGGACGTGACAACCTCAATTAAGGCTAAACAATTACAGAAGAGATAATAATAATTTCAAATAAAAATAAGAAGCTAGGAGAAGATAGCATGGCAATAGAAGAGGTAAAAATCTTCAATTGAGTCATATATGAATCAAATAGGCAATAAGAGTGAATCATAAGGAAATTAATCCCAATTAAAGCAGGTAGAGTGAAACTAGTAATTAAGAAAACTTAATCATAATAAAAACAACTTCATGCTCAGTGAATACAAGAACTTAAGAACCCTAGAAGGCCAACTTTCCACAAATAAGCCTGAGCACGTACTCTCACCTCGGGTACAGGGACTTCATTTAGCATTGAAGACCCAAATCCTAAGTGGTAGTTCCCCCACACAAGGTTAGGCAAGATACTTACCTCAAAGAAGACAGTCGATACTCAAAAATGAGCTTCTCGGGTGAAATGACCTCCGGACGGCTCAAATCTGGCCAAAATAACTTCAAAGCATAAATAAAACTCATAAGAGACTATTCCGGATCATAAAGCCTCAATCTTTATCAAAATCCAAAATCAACCTAAAAGTCAACCCCCAGCCCCGCACTTCGGGAACCTGACAAATTTCACAAAATCCGAACACCCATTCTGATACGAGCTATAATACTAAAATTATCAAATTCTGATACCATTTGATCCTACAAATCATCATTTTTCATTTTGTAAGTTTTTAAATTTATTTCCCAAATTTTCCATTAGATTCTCATGAATTTGATGTTAAATCTAAGGTATGATCACAAAATATAATTGAAAATTGATTAGAGGTACTTACCCAATGATTCAAGATGAAATTCCTCTCTTAAAATCGCCCACTCTCGGACTTAGGGTTCAAATATGACAAAATGAAGTTAAAACTCGGAATGCCCAGCATTTAGAAGGTTGCAGATGTCGCATTTGCGATAGGGTGTTCGCAAATGCGACCTCTGCAAATGCGGACAAAACATCGCAGATGTGACCCCTGACAGACCAGACAAAGATCGCATTTGCGGTCAAACATTCGTAAATGTGAAGCTACAATAGCCTCAAAAGCGAACACTGTCTTCGCAAAAGCGGGCAGACACACATCGCAAATGCGAGGGAATTCTTTGCAAAAGTGAACTCTTCCCCAGCATCCCAGATTTGCAAATGCAAGGCTACTTCACAAATGCGGTGGTCGCATTTTCGACCAAGACATCGCAAATGCGATGAAACCAGAACAACACTCAAAATTCTTAACAAAACACTCCGAAGCTAATCTGAAACTCACCCGAGCCCCCGGGGCTCCAAATCAAACACCCATACAAGTCTAAAATCTTAGAACGAACTTGCTCGTGCGATCAAAACATCGAAATAACCTCTAGAACTACAATTGCATGCCAAAACACATGAAAATCACAATGAACTTCAAGAACTTCTAGAATCGCAACCAAATGTCCGGACCATATAAAATCAACTCCAAATGACACTAAATTTTGCAGGCAAGTTCTAAATGACATAACAGAGTTGTTCCAACTCTTGGAATCGCATTCTAACTCCGATATCACCAAATTCAACTCTTCGTCAAACCTCTCAACCTTCCAAACTTCAACTTTTCCAACTTTCGCCGAAATACTCTAGAATACCCTACAGACCTCCAAATCCAAATCCGGATGCACGCCTAAGTCCAAATCACCATACGAAGCTGTTTAAATCAACCAAAAATCATTCCGGAACCGTTTACAAAAAAGCCGAATTCTGGTCAACTCTTACCGCGTAAGTTTCCAAAACTAGAATCCTTCTTCCAATTTGACTATGAATCATCCGGTAACTGAACTAGACCACGCGCCCAAGTCAATACACATAATATGAAGCTCCTCAGGACCTTATGCCACCAAACGGGATTTTAAATACTCAAAACGAACGGCCGGGTCATTACAAGAATACAACTTCAATGTTAGTGAAATAGAGTTGGTATTGGCTATGAGGAACATTGAAGAAGCACGGTTCCCGAAGTTAATGAGGTCCAATTCCAGCTAGAGGGATCCCAATTTGTGGTGTGAATACCACTGGATGAATGGACACCGGACTAGGGACTGTCGACATCTGTGTGAAAAAGTGGCAACATTACTGAAAAATGGTCATCTAAGAGAGTTCTTAAGTGACCGGCCCAAGAAAAACTACGGTCGCAACCATGATAATGTGGAGCCCTTGAAAGCAAGAGAAGGCCCCCCTCACCAGACGATCAACATGATCTTTGGGAGAAACGAGATCAACAAAGTCACCTTCTCGGCAGCAATAAAGACGAAGGTATCAATAACCGATAGCAAGAAACTCTGGGAAGTCGCTAAATATGACATCATTTTCATGGAGGGTGACGCAGACGTACTGTTACTACCGCACAACGAAGCATTGGTAATTTAATTAAATGTACTAGATTTCAAAAATAAATGTGTTCTGGTGGATCCAGGAAGTTCATCCAATATCATATAATTGAGGGTATTGGAACAAACCAAACTCACCGGAAGCATCATTTCGTCCACAAAACTTCTCGTCAGATTCAACCTCACAAGCGTGACAACCCAGGGAGAGATCTTGCTGCCCCGAGCGTCGAAGAGGTGATAAAGACGACCCTTTTTGAAGTGGTGGACGGTGACATGGGTTATAATATTATTCTGGGAAGACCATGGTTGCACGACATGAGATTCGTACCATCAATGTATCATCAGTTGCTGAAATTACCGACACCCAAAATAATCAAACAGATAAAAGGCGACCAACCGGCGGCAAGGGAGATGAATGCGATTTTGGTCTTCAGTCGTAAAACAAAGGAGCATGCGGCATAGAAATTACAGGATTCGGTTCCTGCTCCCGAATCGAATGTAGTTAGCCAGGAGGAAGAGACATTGGAATCTTATCAGGTTCCGAGATATTTCCAAGTACAAGAAGATACGGATGCAACAAAATACACAACAGAGGAGCTCGATCAAGTTGTATTGTTCGAAAAATTCTTATAAAGGAAATTCCACTTGGGGACAGGACTGTACCCCGAGCTCAGGTCTGGTTTTATTGAATTTCTTAAATATAATGCCGATTGTTTTGCGTGGTTGCATGCGGACATGACATGTATCCCAACTGAAGTGGTCGTACATAAGCTAATCTTGGATCCCAACATCCCTCTAGTAAGACAAAAGAAACGCCCTATTGCAGAGGCCAAGAATAAATTCGTCAAAGAAGAGGTAACTCGTCTACTTGATATCGGTCCGATTCGAGAAGTAAAGTATCCAGACTGGCTAATTAATGTATTAATAGTTCCTAAGAAGAACAAAATTCTTTGCATGTCTGTACATTATAAGGACCTAAATAAGGCATGCCCAAAAGACTCGTTCCCACTGCCAAGCATCAATCAAATGATTGATGCAACAGTCGGGCACGAGTTAATGAGTTCACTCGATACTTATTCCAGGTACAACCAAATTAAGATGAACCTAGTGGATCAAGATAAGACTTCATTCATAACGAATTTCGGCACATACTGCTATAATGTGTTGTCCGTCGGGCTAATGAACGCTGGAGCTACCTATTAATGGCTCGTAAAAAAAACGTTTGAAAAAAAAATAGGAAAACCATAGAAGCTTATATAGGCGACATGCTTGTTAAGTCATTGAACGCAGGTAATCACTTTAAGCATTTGTAAGAAACTTTTGACATCCTAAGGAAGCATAGCATGAAGCTTAACCCCGAGAAGTGTGCTTTCGGGGTCAGCTCCGGTAATTCTTAGGTATCACAATCGGAAATAGAGGTAAACCCCGATAAGATCAAAGCCATCGTAGACATCCTAGACTAGCTGTCAAGCGTGAAAGAAGTTCAAGGGCTCACAGAGAGATTGGCCGCTTTGAGCAGGTTTATTTCCCGGTCATTAGAGAAATGCCATCATTTTTTTGCGCTGCTCAAAAAGAAAAACAACTTTTAATGGACCCTGGAATGCCAGCAGGTTTTGAGAGATTTGAAAAGGTACTTCCAAGCCCTCCGTCATTATCAAAATCGTGTTAGTTTACCTTTCAGTCTCGGAGGTAGCGGTAAGCATTGTTTTGGTTTGTAGGGACAAAGGTATGCAATTTTCAATTTATTACGTTAGTAGAATTTTAATGGGAGAAAAAACTGCTACCCGCATTTGGAGAAGCTGGCCTTAGCTTTTATATTCGCCACTCAAAAGTTGAGGCCTTACTTCCAATGTCACCCGATAGTTGTGGTGACCACCTTTCACCTGCGGAACATCTTCCACTAACCCAAACTCTTGGGTTGGTTTGCCAAATGGGCTATTAGAATGAGTGAATTTGACATAGAACATAAACCGAGGATTGTGATTAAGCCACAAGTTTTGGTCGACTTTGTGGCTGATTTCAATCAGGGATTGCTATCTCTAGTAACCAAGGAAGTAGTGATGGTGTCAGAACTGACATCGGGAGTTTGGACCTTATTTACGGACAGAACTTCCAACGTAAAGGGGTGGGCTTGGCATAGTACTAACCAAAGGAGGTCAACTGTACAGTAAATCTCTCCAAGGCCCGCTGGCTAGATGCTTGGGAGAGTCCGAAGCTAATTATGTTATGCGAGAAGTCAAGGAAGGGATATGTGGAAATCATTCGAGACAGATTCCTTAGTGATTTTCATGATCCCAAATCCACTAGTCGTGATGGCACCTAACCCAAGACGCTAGGTAAGCCTACTAATAGCTATCCAATTTCAATAATATTAAAAAGACAATTAAACAAAAGTAATTTGCTAAAACTTATACATCTCCCAAGGACTGGTAGTACAAATCATGAGCTTCTACGAATAGAGTTTACAAAGCTGAAATGAAATAAATATGTCATCTGTTTGAAAATTACATAAACAGAGTTTTATAGATCTAAAGCTACCACGAACAAGGGGCAGCTACAACCGGGACGCAGGTACATCTTCAATCTAGCTCCCATCAAACACAGCAACATCAGCAGCCAACTTTTGCACGTAAGGTGCAAACATGTATCATGAGTACAAACAACCCCATGTAATCAGTAAGTAACAAACCTTACCTTAGGTTGAAAGTAGTGACGAGCTAACACAAGGTCGGATTCAATATCATATCTCACAACAGTTCATAACAGCATAATACAAGAATAAAAGAGGTATCTCAGAAGTAAAAATGTTCAGCTCGTTCATAGTTTCAGAAAAAAATAGTCATGCTTCTCAAGTATCTCAGTGAAAGCCCAAATCTTTTACTGAAAATGCCAAAAAAATACGAGTAAGTTTGAAAACTGTAATTTTTCCAATTATCCTTTCCACAATAAATAAGATATTTCATTTTCTTTCCATATAACCAGTGTAAAATACCTCTCTATGCTCACATATCGATGTGTGTAAAAAGTCATAAATGACGTGATACTATATAGCTTGGGAAAATGCATCTTTATGCATGTATGTCATGTGTGCATGCAAATGTCATGTATCTCATAGATGAATCATGTACTCACACTCTCATAGTACTCAATCTCATTGTCTCGCATCTTCTATCACTATGCTCAATGCTCAGCGCACTCAATCACTCAGCACTGTACAATACCCTCTGCGGCGTGCAGCCCGATCCATATATATATATATATATATATATATAGTCGACTGCGCTCACTGGGGTGTGCAGACTCCGGAGAGGATCCTTCAGCCCGAGCGCTATATCGTTGCGGCGTGCAGCCTGATCCCATAAAATGTAATCAATATATCGCTGCGACGTGCAACCTGATCCTATAAAATATAATCAATATATCATTGCAGCTTGCAGCCCGATCCCATAAAATATAATTAATATATCGCTACGGTGTGCAACATGATCCTATAAAATATAATCAATATATCGATGCGGCGTGCAGCTCGATCCCATAAAATATAATCAATATAATATGTTGTGGCGTGCAGCCCGATCCTAAAATATCACTCTCACTCAGGCCCTCGGCCTCACTCAATCATCATCAATCTCTCCAATCTCACTCACATGCTCACAATGTCATGAAACTAGCCCGACAACAATGATATGATGTATCAATAAATAATATCTGAGACTGAGTTATGGTAGGAATGCATGGATATGACTGAGTATGAAATATCAATGAAATCAGTAAGATGACAATAAGAAACCGCCACTATGGGTCCAAACAGCATCACCATAATGCCGAAACATGATATCTAGCATGGTTGACAGCTTACTACTTCATCACATGGTGGAAACATGGATATCAACAATGTAGGACCACTACACAGTTCCATAGAAGCAACAGCATCCCAATTCACATGGTGCACGCTCACACGCCCGTCACCTAGCATGTGTGTCACCTCAATACCAATCACATAATACGTATTGCGGGGTTTCATACCCTCAGCACTAAGTTTAGAAGAGTTACTTACCTCAAACGAGCCAATACCAATGCCGAGCAAGCCAAGAGATGCTCCAAAGATACCATCACACGCGTAGCGACCCCTGAATGACTCAAAACTATCCAAAAGAAACTCAAATACATCAAATACATCCCAAGGAAACAATTCCAAATGGTAAAGATCAAAACCTTAATCAAAACCCAAAACCGATCAAAAATCACACCCGGGCCCGCGCCTCGGAACCCAGCAAAACTCACAAAATTTGACAACCCATTCACTCACGAGTCCAACCATACTAGTTTCACTCAAATCCGACTCTAATTCGATGTTCAAAACTCAAATATTCATATTATGAAACTTTAGGCCAAAACCCTTAATTTCTTCTTTAAAATTCATCAACCAAAAGTGAAAATCAAAGATAGATTCATGAAATGTAATCAAAACAGAGTAGAGAACACTTACCCCCAATCCTTCTGATGAAATTTTCTCCATCAATATCTCCATTCCGAAGTCCATAGCTCAATATGTGATAAAAATGACCAACCATCGAACTTATAAAATTCTACCCGGCGATTTCGCATTTGCAGACAGATCATCGCATTTGCAACCACCGCTTCTGCGGTAAGAACTTTGCTTCTGCGGTAAAAACTTCGCTTCTGAGAAAATAGTTATGCCCAGCAACCCCCGTACCTGCAGATATCAGGTTCCGTTTCTGCGAAGATTTTTGCACCTTCACTTCCAATCTCGCATATGCACGCACGCAGGTGCGCTACAAAAAGCTGCTTCTGCGGTCTTTCTCACCCAGCCTCTTCTCGCTTCTACGACTCCACTTACGCTTCTACTAACATCGCACCTGTGATATACCAGTCGCATATGCGGAACACCAGAACCAGCAGCTTAGCAAAAATCCAAAATAAAATGAAATGATCTGAACCTCGTCCGAAACTCACTCGAGCCCCTCGGGACCCTGTATGAACATGCCAACAAGTTCCATAACACAATGCGGACCTACTCGAGGCCTCAAAACACCAATAACAACATCAAAACAGCTAATCATACCTCAAATCAAAATCTATGAACTTTGAACTTTCAATTTTCAAAACTTGTGCCGAAATATATCAAATCATCCTGGAATGAACCCAAATTTTGCACACAAGTCCCAAATGACATGAGGAAGCTATTCCAATTCGTGGAACCACAATCCAAATCTGATATCCTCAAAGTCAACTTCTAGTCAACTACGAACTTTCCAAACCTTCAAATTTCAAATTTTTTGCCAACTTGTGCTGAAAACTTCTAGAAGCATCCAAATGAAAATCCGGGCATACGCCCGAGGCCAAAATTACAATCCGGACGTAATGGAACCATCAAAACTCTGTTTCAGGGTCAAATTCGCAAAAAGTTAAACTTGGTAAACTCTTTCAACTTAAAGCTTCAACAATGAAATTCATTCTTCCAAACCGATACCGAATAACCTGAAAACCAAAATCGACGATTCACATAAGTCATAATACATCATATGGAGCTACTCATGCCCGTAAACTACCTAGCGAAGTGAAAATGCTCAAAATGACCGGTCGGGTGGTCAGGGTAGGATATTATTGGCTCCGGATGGGACAAGGCTCCAAAGATTTTGTGCAAAAATGTGATAAGTGCCAACACTACGCACCACTGGTACATCAACTAGCAAAACCATTACATTTAGTTCTATCTCTATGGTCGTTCATGAAGTGGGGAATGGATATCGTCGAACCATTTCCGCCAGCCCCTGGTAAAGTAAGGTTTATTTTAATTTTAATTCACTATTTTTCTAAGTGGGTTGAAGCAGGTCCTTATCAGAAGATCGGCGAATGTGAAGTGGTAGATTTCTTGTGGGATAACATAATTTACAAATTTTTGAATACCAAAAGAGATAGCATGTGATAACGGGCCACAGTTTATAAGTGCAAAGATAACAAAGTTCCTTGAAGATTTGAAAATCAAGAGAATCACATCTTCACCCTATCATCCGAGCACAAATGTTCAAGTGGAATCAACGAATAAAGTGATTATACAGAATCTCAAGAAGAGGTTGGAAGCGGCTAAATGTAAATTGCCTGAGGAACTACCTGGAGTGCTATGGGCGTACCAAACAACGGCCAAATCGAGCACAGGAGAAAATAATTTTTCCCTTGTGTACAGAGCAGAAGCCTTAGTCCCGGTTGAAGTAGGAGAGCCTACCTTGAGATATTTCCAGGCAAGTGAAGAGACAAACAACGAAGCGATGTTGGTAAACCTAGAGCTACTTGATGAGCGCAAAAACTTGGCACATATAAGAATGGCAATGCAGAAGCAGAGAATAAGAAAGATGTTATAATCGAGGAGTCAACCTCTATTTTAAAGTGGGAAACTTGGTTCTAAGGAAAGTAACTCAAAACACGCGGGAACTCAATGCAGAGAAGCTAAATCAAACTAGGGAAGGCCCTTACCATTTCACTTGTCGTTGGGAAAGGCTCATACGAGTTGGGGAATCGGGATGGAGAAAAGTTGCCAAGCAACTGGAATGTGGCACACCCTAATAGATATTATTGCTGACAAACATCACCTGTACTGAAATTATGTGCTGCACTCTTTATCCCTTCGACTAGTTTTTGTCCTATTTGGGTTTTTCTGATAAGGTTTTTAACGAGGCAGCAACGGAAAGCATGCTGCGAAGAAACCTTTAATAGAAAGGCACACAAGCGAATAACCACTCCGGGATAGTTAGATAATCATTGGCTCGATAGCAAAATTCCACAGGGAAAGTGAGTTCGCTATCAAGCAAAGGTTACCCGACCGTTCACAAGTGAAAACCACTAGAGGATTGTTAGATAATTTTTTTCTCGATAGCATAAATTCCTACTGGGAAGTGAAGTTTGTTACCGAGCTGAACATTGTCTAGAAATTCATTAGTGAGGTCCTCGAAGGTGCAAGACTTCCTGTGTTCCAATTCGCATTCTTCGCATTTGAACACTTGGGGGATTATATGAGGATACGGCAACAATGAGTGCCACATCAACCGGAACACAAAAATCGGGAACATAGTTTTATTGTCGGGACAAGGGACTGCGCGGCCAGCCCCGTAAGAAACAAGTTGACAAGTTAGTCACAAGAAATGAATTTTAATTTTAGCATAACGAATGCTTATATATTTTTTGAAAAAATGAAGGAATAAAGTAAAGTATTTTTATTTTCCATATTGTATCTTGTCTGACCGATGAATTAATTTTATCGTTTGAAAGTTAAACAAGTACTTCAAATGCTAGTGCTGTAATGAACAGGAGACGTCCTCTTCAAGAGTACCGTAACATAAGATGGCCCTCTCTTATAAAAACCCTCACAATAAAGGGTTGATTTCAGAAGAGCTTGTTCCCGAAATCCAAAAGCTTTCGGGGGAAAATACACCCAAGTCCTTAAGTAATAAAATGCAAACATTAAAACTTGCGCAGAACACTTAAGCAAAAAAGAATGCAAAGATTAAAACTTGCATAAATGATCAAACGAAGAAAAGACTCATGCAATACTTGAGCAAAAGATGTCTACATTTTACAATAAATGTGTCGAAGTGGCACAGATACAAAATTGGAAAAAGAGAGGAAAATCTAAATTGTTGCATCTCCGGAACCCGGAGGAAGAGAAGTGTTCTCGCCTCAGAGGAAGTGTGTAGACCTGCCGATGGCTCAATATCTTTTCCCTCATTAGTTTGTCCTTCAATATATTCTCCTTCCGGTTCCTCTTCAATTCTCGAAGTTTTAGAACCGCAACTAGAAGAACCTTTGGATGCGCTCGGAAGAAAGAAAATTGGCCTACAAAAGAAGAAAGGCAAACTCAGGATTTTTTCAAGCAAAAACGGAAGAAATAATAAAAGAAGTGAAGAATGTACCATTACGGTGTTGTGCATGGAATTGTTCAACAAGCACTCTCCCGAGAGAGCCTGTATCTTTTCCCAATCTTTTTCTGAAGACAAAGGCTTTAGATGGTTAGCAAGTTCCACCAGCCGCGATAGAAAATTTCATTCGATGGAGATCGAGAGAGTGACGCTCCTCCTCCTTTGCGGATCTTCTGAAGGGGGAGCATAATTTTGCCCTAAATTCCCATGAACCGGGGACGGGGGAAGAAGTTCGGGCAAATGCGGCCAGTGGAGATGATGTAGCAGTTGCTGGTGGAAGAGTTGGTTAAGATAGAGATGAACTGATAGTGTTGAAGGGTGAGAAGCAACTGCGACAAATGTAGTGCTAGTTGTTGGTTGTTGGTTGCTCATCAACCGAAGATGGAAGAAACCCGATACTCAGCCCCAAAATTCCGGGCACAACGAATGGGATTCTAAAGTAGGAGTTGGTATTTTCCACCATTTCATCGCCCCCTAGAGCGCCAAGACATCGTCCTCGGTTGGTGTAACTAACTCAACAAATTAACCAGTCTGTTGAGTTAAGGAAGGTCGTCTTCTTCTATGTAGAGAAGCTCCCTCCTTGCTAGCTTCTCCATCGTCGTAAATCATCACGGTATCTATGGTCGGCCTAGGCAGAGGGCTCGTCACCACGACTTACGGAGATGAATCAAGGGAAGCATTATTCGCCATCTTATTCTTTCCCCCCGTCGCGGAGGAATGCCTTCTTTTTGGTTGCTTGTTCTTCGATAGGGGACTCCGAGAAGAAGCACTTGCGCCAGAAGCACGCCTGAAAATGCCTATCTGTGAAAAAGCTTTCTGCAGCAGCCTCACCGCATTAGCAGGATCAGCTAAAACGTACTCCTCGGGGACGACAACTGAGCCCTGGGGTAGACCTATAATCAACAGGAGAGAAGAATCAGATAACTTCCTCATAAGAAAGGGTAAGGACATGATGAGTTAAACTTACCATAATTTTTGGCGTTCAACCCATATTTCAGGGACAGCTCTTTCCACAACCGGGTTTCGGGCATAGTAACGTTCAAAATTTTCTGAACCCATTGTTCCAAGCCCTCAACCCTAGGGGGAACCCACTGAGTCACTGAGGCAGGTAAAGGAAGAAAAATTAATAATGATGAGAAAATGATTTTTTACAAGAATAGAAACAAATTGTATACTTACGAGTGCGGTTCCAAAATTCCGGGAAGGAAGGTGCCGAGGCTGGGATGATGTCACTAGTGGCAACGGAGACAAAGCGTTCCATATATCCACGATCGTTATCATCATCCATGATGGATAGCAGTGCATGGTAGCCTCGCTTACTGAAGTTGATCATCCTCCCATGGAAGATATTGGGGGAATAAAGGTTCATCACATGAGCTAAAGATAGTTCCTCCCCCGTTCCTCGCACAGACGCTGAAGGAAAGCAATCGTCCTCCACACGGAGGGACTCATCTGTGCCAAACACAGTTGATAGAGTCAAGCTCTCCACTCAAATAAAATGTCTCCAAAGTAAAGGGTACGTATAGAAATACTTAAAACCCTTCTTTGGAAAGGTTACCCGCTCTGCCAGGTCAAGAGTAATAATGTCTAAAGCCTGGCAACGACAATCTTCCTTCACAGCAGGAATGCTGGAAGGACGGATGGAAGAATGATATTTGCTAACAGTCCATGTGCGAGGTCTAACAGAAGGAAATTTCTCTCCAAGTCTTTTGTTGTAACAAGACTTCTAGGGATGATGGTGCTCACTGTTGGAGGATCGGCGTCCTCGGCTCTGTTTTTGTTCTTTGAGGAACAAATATTTTTTGAAGAAGAAGCCATTGCATGTTATGGAAGAAAGAAAAGTTTTTCTCGTTTGAAGAGACTTAAAGAGTGGTTGAAGAACAGAATACAAGTTTAATGAAGAGAGTTTGAGAGATTTTGGAGAATTATGGAGTATGCATGAAGGAGGTTGATGCGTATAAGTAAAGGTTTAGACGGCTAAATCTGTGGCCATGATTACCTCGATAACCGGCAAAAGTTATGCTGAATTGTGGGATGACGCGTGTTCGGGGCATTAAATGCAGAGAGACGTGTGTCTAATCAACCATCAGAAGTTTTTCAGAGGGGGTCAGAGTAATTCCCGCCAAAAAGAATGTTTCTACCAACTTTCCGATGACACAAAGTTATATCACTAGAAAACAGGGGGACTATCTGTATAGCGTAAAATATGTTATGCTAAGTTGTTGCATAAGGGAGTCACACATCGAGCCGAAGGCAGAGGATAGTTAAAACGAAGACAATTGTTCCATTTATCACTAGAAAGAATGACACTCATAAGAATGCAATAAATACATGTCGCCCTATGGCATTTAATGGAGAATATTCCATAGTACTAGTACATTGCCCGTTACAAAGAATTTGTCATTTTATGCTCGCCGTTACACATTCTTCAATGGCCCTCATAAATGACATTTAAGAAGGGCATGATCCTAGGACCTTGTTCCCTAGGTACAGCTATAAATAGTGAGTTCTGTTATCATTATAAATGACATGAATTTTCTAGCAAACTTATGTTATAATCAATTCAAAGCTTTATATAATTTTATCTTCTTACTCCTAGATTTCATTGTTGTTGTGCCCGGAACACCTGCTCTCGAAATTACTATTTCTACTATTTTATCTTCATTTATTCCATATTTCTTCAATTATTTTATTATTTCAGGATCGAATTAATTCACTTGTCTAGAAATCATGTATAAATTCAACTATACCATTTTACAAGTAAACACCTATCGTCAAAAAATGAGGAACAGTCATGGCGGGACAATGATTATAGTTCAATAGGTCGTTATGATGGACCCAAAAAAATTTAGGCAATTCGAGGTAGGCAATGTTTATGGTTCATTAGGTCATTTCTGATGGACCCCCAAAATTTTAGGCAATTCGGTGCCGGTTGCCCAATTCATGAAGATGGCATGGACATTAGCATACGAAAAATCGAAAATCGTGTTGAATTCCTATTTTATTTATTTTATGGCCTTAAAACGCCAAAAACAAGGAAATATCATGGTGAGTAATGACTATAGTTCATTTGGTCATTTTTTACTGGCCCACAAAATTTAGGTGACTCGGGTTGGTCGCCCGAATTCATAAAGATGGCATGGACATTATTACATGAAAAATCGTAAATCATGCTAAATTCATGTTTTATAGCCATAAAATGCCAAAAATGAGGAATGAACATGGCACCTAACCGTTAGGTTCCAATTTGTGTGTGTCTTAGATATATATGCGCGATACCGTTGGCCCGTTCACGAGCCCAACAACTTATAACACTATCTTTGAGTTAAAATATCTTTAGCAAGTCACACAGTTGGGTGATTATCAAACTATAATTATATTCGCTAGTCAAATAAATAAAAATATACTACTTATCTATAAATTATGTATATTTTATATTAATATTCAAAAAATATATATTTGTCGGCTATCACTTTTTAGAGTGGCTATACTATATAATTGTCAAGACTCAAAGTCCATCTAGGTAAGCCAATTAACAATTATCCAATTCCAGAGAAGTTTATCGTACAAATAAATAGTAAAGTTACTGAATCTGATACATTTTCCCCCAAGGACTGGTAGTACAAATCATAAGCTTCTAAGAATAGAGTTTACAAAGCTGAAATGAAGTAAATACATCGTCTGTTTGAAAAATACATAAACAGAGTTTTATAGATCTAAGGTTACCATGAACAAGAGTCAACTACAACCGGGACGCAGGTACATCTTCAATCCAGCTCCCATCGAACACAGCAGCCATCATCTGCACGTAAGGTGCAGAAGTATAGTATGAGTACAACCGACCCCATGTACTCAGTACGTAACAAACATAACCTTAGGTTGAAATTAGTGACGAGCTAACACAAAGGTCGAGTCCAATACCAATATTCCACAACAATTCATAACAACATAGTTTAAGAAATAAAAGAAGTATCTCAGATATAAAGTGCTCAGCTTATTCACAGTTCCAAAAAATAGGCATGCTTTTCAAGTATCTCAGTGAAAACCCAAATCTTTTACCGAAATTTCCAAAATACGAGTAAGTTTGAAATCTGTGGTTTTTTTTCCCAAAAATTCTTTCAACAATAAGTAAGATGTTTCATTTTCAGGTAGCATGAGGAAAGTACATCTCTATGCCTACATGTCAAGATACAGGTAAAATCATAAATGTCACCAAAACTGGATAGCAGAAGGAAATGCATCTCTATGCATGTATCTCAAGTACGCATGTCAAATGAAGTGCCTCTCAATGTAAATTCATGTACTCACACTCTCAGAATACTCAATCTCACTGTCTCGCATTCTCTCTTACTGTACTACATACTCAACACACTCAATCACTCAGCACTGGACAATACTCGTTGCGGCGTGCAACCTAATCCACATATATATAGCCATAAGGCTCATTGCGGCGTGCAACCCGATCCATATATATATAAATATTCATAGGGCTCGTTGCGACGTGCAACCCGATCCATATACATATATATAATCAACTGCGCTCACTAGGGGTATGCAGACTCCAGAGTGGCTCTTTTATCCCGACCACTATATCGCTGCGGCGTGCAACCCGATCCCAAAAAATGTAATCAATATAACATGTTGCGGCGTGCAGCCCGATCCCAAAATATCACTCTCACTCAGGCCCTCGGCCTTACTCAGTCATCAATCTCTCCAGTCTCACTCACGGGCTCACAATGTCATGAAACTAGCCCGACAACAATGATATGATGTATCAATAAATAACAACTGAGACTAAGATATGATATGAATGCATGAATATGACTGGGTACAAAATATCAATGAAATAACTGAAATGACAGTAAGAAACAACCACTATGGGTCCCAACAGTATCGGCATAATGCCTAAACAATATCTAGCATGTGCATCACCTCAATATCAATCACATAATACGTATTTTGGGGTTTCATACCCTCAGCACTAAGTTTAGAAGAGTTACTTACCTCAAACAAGCCAATACCATTACTAAGCAATCCAAACGATGCTCCAAAGATGCCATCACGCGCATAGCGACCTTCAAATGGCTCAAAACTAGCAAAGCAACTCAAATACATCAAATAAAGTCCAAGGAAGTAATTCCAAATGATAAAGATCGAATCCTTAATCAAAACTCAAAATCGGCCAAAAATCACACCCGAGCCCACGCCTCGGAACCTGACAAAACTCATAAAATCTGACAACCCAATCAATTACGAGTCCAACCATACTAGTTTCACTCAATTCCGACTCCAAATTGGTGTTCAAAACTCAAAAATTTATATTATGAAACTTTAGGCCAAAACCCCCAATTTCTCTTTAAAATTCATCAACCAATTGCCAAAAATGAAGATAGATTCGTGGAATAAGATCAAAATCAAGTGTAGAATACTTAACCCCAATCCTTGTGATGAAATTTGCTCTAAAAATCGCCTCGATCTGAGTCCCACATCTCAAATATGAAGGAAAAAAACCAAGACCCTCGATTTACAGCTTTTGCTAGCATTTTCGCATTTGCGGATAAGTGGATGCATCTGCGACCTTCGCTTTTGCGAAAAAAGCCTCGCATTTGTGAGACAACCTCGACCCTTCAGTGGTCGCTTCTATGATGCTCAGAACCGCATCTGTGGTCGCGCTTCTGCACAATCCTTCTGCATCTGCGGACTCCTACCCAATAATGCATTCTCGCACCTGGGCTCGCTTATGCGGCCATCGCACCTGCGCAATACCAGTCGTAGGTGTGGAACGTCAGAACCAGCAGCTTAGCAAAATTCCAAGATGCGATGAAATGATCCGAACCTCGTCCGAAACTCACCCGAGCAACTCGGGACCCCGTCCGATTATACCAACAAGTCTAGTAACATAACAGGGACCTACTCGAGGCCTCAAATAACATATAATAACATCAAAACGACGATTTGCACCTCAAAATCAAAATCTATGAACTTTAAACTTTCAATTTCCAGAGCTCGCGCTGAAACATATCAAATCAACCTGTAATGAACCCAAATTTTGCACACAAGTCCTCTAAGTCAACTTCCAGTCAAACCTATGAACTTTCCAAACCTTCGAATTTCCAATTTTTGCCAATGTGTGTCGAAACCTTCAAGACACATCCAAATGAAAATCCGAGCATACACCTGAGTCCAAAATCACCATCCGGACCTAATGGAACCATCAAAATTTTGTTCCGGGGTCAAATTCACAAAAAGTCAAACTTGGTCAACTCTTTTAACCTAAAGCTTCAACAATGAAATTCATTCTTCCAAACCGATTTCGAATAACTTGAAAACCAAAACCGATTATTAACATTAGTCATAATACATCACACGGAGCTACTCATGCCCGTAAACTACCTAGAAAAGTGAAAATGCTCAAAATGACCGGTCAGGTCGTTACATTCTCCCCCACTTAACATATGTTCGTCCTCGAACGTCCCAAGAGTTGTTCCCAGAACCATCAAATAGGTGTATACCCTTACCATGCACATACCTAGGGGTGATCCCGCGTCACCCTGTCTCATATAGCTCCGATAACACAACATAACTGAAATTTCTCAATTCAACCTAGCCCACAAGCCTTAGAATCCAATTTCCAACATCCGAAATTTCTTATAAGATCTGAATCTCGCAACCTACACACCGTATAAGTTTGAACAAGTTGTACCAAACCGCAACCATAACCCAAGTTACAATCACAGGATATACCACATAACTCAAATAACCCATAGCAAAATTTTTATCACAGTAGCTGCTCAAAACAACCCAGTTCCGGTAATAAACCTCATATCTAACAAAACCTTATTCTAAAACCTTCGTACCCTGTCGATAATGAAAGAAAACGTAGAAACTCATAACCATTCATCAAATCAACAATCCATGGAGCTCCCTCTCCTTCAACAAGAACCATAGCCCATTCCTAAGCCGACTTTCGATATTATCCTTCCAAATATACCACAATCAAATGTGATAGCACCCATCCTGGATCCGACGACTTCATCTTATCGTATACCAACTACTCTAATGACACGCAACACCAGTACTACCCAGAGCCACAAATTGTGAAATCCATGCACTAATAAGCAATAATCCAAGTGTTACACCCCATGTTTTCGTACGTGGAAGTACGCCATAAGTAAATTGATATAAGCTCGAAAATGAGCCGCAGGAGCCATAACGTCCACGGAAGGCTAAAGTAATAACTAATACCAGGAGACACAGATCGAAAGATAGCTTGAGCCTACATAAAGGCTTATCCAAAGGAACAAGAAACTAAAGAGTTACATCAACCAAGTAAATCAGGAGTCTGGGTATTGGACCCAAGAAATTATAGAAATTGTGATTGAGAACATTGTAGAATCACTCTTAATATCAGAGGTACAAGAAAGATAGTACAACAACCATATTCTATAACGACTCTACGAAAAAGCCAGTTAGAAAAGTACCAGCCTCGTAAGAAGTCAGTATGAAGCTCCTACCGGATGGTGTATGCACTAGAGGTGCAAGTATTATGATAGAGATTCAAGTTTTGGATGTGAATTATACCTATATGGAAGGGAGGTCATGAAAGAAATAAAAGATGTGATGCGAGATTTTAAGGCAAATAAGGTAAAGGTGAACAACGTACGAGATACTTAGGTGCAGAAGATTGTGAATAATCCATACTTTAGTATAGATGACCAGAGGGACATCTTATTAAGCTCTTTATATATTTACCAAGTGAGTCTTAGAGATTATCTAAAAGCAAGAGGAAAAAGGAGAGAAGAGTCGCATAGGCGCACTCACAAAGGCAGATTCGTACAGGTTACATGATAAAAGGTAGCAACAGTTACACGATTAGGAAGGATTCTGACCACGAGTCGTGGTGTGAGGAAGAGTCCTAAAGAGGGGAATGCCCTGGACTTTGGAATTATTCACAGATTAGTTGCGTAAATGTCAAGGAGAGTACTAAAGTATTCGGAAGACATAAGTCATGAAAATGATAAGTGCATCAGTCAACATTCTAGGACGAATGTTCCAAAGGGGGGAATGATGTTACACCCCATGTTTTCGTACGTGGAAATAAGCCATAAGTAAATTGATATAAGCTCGAAAATGAGATGTTACATTCCGCATTTTCGTACGTTAAAGTTTTGTCGTAAGCTAATCGACGTAAGTTCGGGAATGAGATTATTTTGAGATTATAAGCATTATGTTATTTCAAACAAGTGATGAGTAAATTCGTGAAGGTGAGACGGTAAGAAAATCAAAGAAAATGATTTTTTTTCAAAGTTTGACATGTTGGAATAAAATATTTCCCGAGCTAAAATACCCGGTATTTATGGACTAGTGCCATGCAAGGTACCACGTGACCATGATAGTAAGGTGTATAAGTTGTGTTATAAGTGAGTAGTATTTTAACTAAGTTGAGATAATTCTTAACTATGTGGGCAATTGGTTAATTATTGGGTAATGGGAGATTACCTATTTAATTAAGGAGTAGTTGGGTGATTAATTAAAGAATGGAATAAAAGTATAACCCACCTCCCCCTCACGTTGCAGCAAGCCACCCTAAGATATATATGACTCTTAAGTCATGGGGATTATGTGGCAAGATTAAGGATATGTGGTTAAGCCACCACATAAGGTAGGGCCCACATCAATTCTAACAAAAGTCATCTCTAACCTAAAAAAAGATATGCATATGTAAAGTGAAATTTTCATAAGTATCTTCAACAAGATTCTCATAGTATCTTCAACAAGATTAGAAATTCAATAAGATTTCATAACATCTTAAGCAACGTGAGATTTTGCAATTTTAAGGGAGTACGGTGCAATCTTTCTCAAGAATATCATACGGATTTTTCCCTACTTCGATCCATCATTACGTATTGTCTCAATCAACGGATGTTAAAGGGATTGTCAAGAGAATCGGTTCAGGTATGTTAAGGCCAAGCCCTTCCTTCATTTTGGCATGATCTCGTAACTACATGTGTTTGATAACGAGGCATAAAGAGAAGTTCATACTCTCGAATTGATATACATTATCCTAGTCTTATAAGTTACAGTATTCTCCCTTATCGGGACTTTATATTCAATTGAGTATTGTCTTCATCCAGTCAAGAGAGCAGAGGATCTATATATATACAATATTACAGTATTTTCACCACCATCGAGCTATAATCGGTGGGTGGGCCCCTATTGGACAACCTCTGATCAGATGGTAAGTTATATACCGAGCCTATTGTGGCCGAGCGCCTATGAGCGAGCCCACAATGGCCGAGATACAAAGCCTATTATGGTCGAGCGCCTATGAGCAAGCCTACTACGGTAGAGCAGTTATATATAACGAGCCTTATAGGACCGGAAAACTATTTTATTTACTATATTGAGAGAGTTGAGTCAATATCAGCAGGTAAGCATATCTTCAGATTATCTTTGACTCTCAGTTACTTTCAGTTATTATATTATCAGTTCAGTTTCAGCTTTCAGTTATTTTGTTGCCTTACATACTCGATACATTATTTCGTACTAACGTACCTTTTGTCGGGGATGCTGCATTTCATGCGTGCAGGTTCAAACAGACAAGCGAGTAGACCTCCTCAGTAGGTGTTGCCCGAGTTTAGCTTGATCGATAAGATCCGCATCCTTCGGAGTTGCCGGGTCTAGAGTTTTATGTACATCTTGTGTATATATGTATATATATGTTATGGATAGGTCGGGGCCCTGTTTTGATCACAGTACATCCATCAGTAGAGGCTTGTAGACATATCCTGTCAATTACTGCAGTATGTTGGGCTTGTAAGCCTTGTATGTATATTTTGTTGGTTTTCCAACTGTAGTAGTTATGTTGGCCTTGTCGGCTCAGCTTTATATTGATGTTTAGCCAGCATTCGCAAATTGTCTTGCAATGTGGCCCACGGCCAAAGTATGACATTATATGTTCAGAGTCCCTTAGTCGCAAGTTGGTACTCAAGGATAGGTGAGACACCGAGTTCCAGTATCGCCCCTAGGTTTGGGGCGTGACAATAAGCCACTGACTTCCCTCTTAAGTACCCAAAGCACCACAACCGAGACACTCACTCTAAAGAAAGCTTATGTGAACCTAAAAATTTTTCCTTCACCTATTTAATACTGAAATGCATAATCTACAATGATATAAAAATGCCACAAGTCTCGACACCATCCAATGTAACTCTCAGTTTCTAGCCATATACAAATCTTGAAAATTCCAAATCGCTACCTATAAATCTTGAATCCATTAGAACCATTCTCGAGAGTCATCCACTCTTCTCAAATCTAATGTAAACCAACCAAACAGATCAAACGACCTGTTCCCTATTAGCACACCAACACCCAAGGGAGTAACCCACACTCCTAAGCAACCGAGCAATTCCTACTCCATGTACACTACATCTTTCAATTATTTTATGATTCCCACATACCCATAGAGTGTAATACAACCTGTATTCAGAAATTCCTTTACCCGAGTCATCCTCAATCTCAACCTCTGCAAGTCATAACTGATTCATCAGTATACCCCAAATCGAAACCAATACTACACATAACCGTGCAATCAACTCGTCGATAGTAGACTCCCTCACTTGGCTCAAAGTCATGGAATAAAACATCTGATTACTTACAATAACCATACCCTATTACTACCATAATACCATAGTGAGATTCCACTAAATCCTTCATTAGCTCATGCAACACAAACCATCTAGTACCTCAAATCATCTAGCATTCATCCTCGTGATGGTTAAGCCAACTTCCACAAGCGGTCCAAACTCAAACTGCAACACATATAATTCGTTGGTAAAGGAGAACTTTCTAAAAAAGAACATAGGGACCACACAACCTCAGGACACCCGCGGAGGTAACCCACCTGCTTTGCCTCAAACTGACATCTCTCTATACTCTCCCACAGTCATAACTATTACACAATCACTTAATCTTCCTGAGTCTAGACTCATAACATGACATGAGAATCTACTTTACTCCACAACTAAACAAATTGAGAGGTCTTTCAACACACCCATAACTCTATACCATACGCCAAATCAAGACAGAAATCAAACACCCAATAGTCCTTGCTACATCTCAAATAAACTCTTCTCGTCACATTCGAACAATCTGAACACATCTCGCAGTCACATCATACTCATCACATAGTCATCCAATCACAAATTCCACTAACAGGGACACCACCAGACATATAAGTCCCAAAAGCACGTGCTCACATAATCGAAATCTCTGTGCTCAAGCTAAGCCAAAACTCGGCCTCAAGTCCTCCAGATTGGACCCTCATCAGCACGCCAAAATCACATCTCTCACCTCAACTATGGAATCACAATTCATCATTGCACAGCTGATATTGAGCGCTCATGTGCACATATAAATGCGTGGAAGGAATTCGAAGGGTTATGCTTCAAGCTGAATCAGTACCGCACGATAAGGAAAGAAAGATGGGAAGTATATCCTAAATGTCTTGTAGCCTCTCGAAGATAGGTATGGACGTCATCATACAGATCCGCAAGACTCTACTAGACACTTGTTCATGACTTGAAGAACCTATGAACCTAGAGCTCTAATACCAATCTGTCACGACCCAAAATCCATATAGTCGTGATGGCACTTAACCCAACCGGCTAGGTAAGCCAATTAACAATTATCTAATTCCAGAGAAGTTTATCGTACAAATAAATAGTAAAGTTACTGAATCTGATACATTTTTCCCAAGGACTGGTAGTACAAATCATAAGCTTCTAAGAATAGAGTTTACAAAGCTGAAATGAAGTAAATACATCGTCTGTTTGAAAAATACATAAACAGAGTTGTATAGATCTAAGGTTACCATGAACAAGAGGCAGGTACAACCGAGACGCGGGTACATCTTCAATCCACCTCCCATCGAACATCAGCAACCATCATCTGCACGCAAGGTGCAGAAGTAAAGTATGAGTACAACCGACCCCATGTACTCAGTAAGTAACAAACCTAACTTTAGGTTGAAAGTAGTGACGAGCTAACACAAAGGTCGAGTCCAATACCAATATTCCACAACAGTTCATAACAGCATAGTTTAAGTAATAAAAGAGTATCTCAGAAATAAAGAGCTCAGCTCGTTCACAGTTCCAGATAGGCATGCTTTTAAGTATCTCAGTGAAAACCCAAATCTTTTTACCAAAATTGCCAAAATACGAGTAAGTTTGAAAATTGTGATTTTTTCTCCATAAATCCTTTCAACAATAAATAAGATGTTTCATTTTCATATAGCATGAGGAAAGTACACCTCTATGCCTACATGTCAAGATACAGGTAAAATCATAAATGTCACCAAAATCGGGTAGCAGAAGGAAATGCATCTCTATGCATGTATCTCAAGTACGCATGTCAAATGAAGTGCCTCTCAATGATAAACTCGTGTACTCACACTCTCAGAATACTCAATCTCACTGTCTCGCATTCTCTCTTACCGTATCCATACTCAGCACACTCAATCACTCAGCACTGGACAATACTCGTTGCAGCGTGCAACCCTATCCACATATATATAGCCATTAGGCTCGTTGCGACGTGTAACCCGATCCATATATATAAATATCCATAAGGCTCGTTGCAACGTGTAACCCGATCCATATACATATATATATATAATCACTGCGCTCACTAGATGTGTGCAGACTCCAGATAGGCTCCTTCAGCCCAAGCGCCATATCGTTGCGGCTTGCAGCCCGATCCCAAAAAATGTAATCAATATAACATGCTACGGCATACAGACCGATCCCAAAATATCACTCTCATTCAGGCCCTCGGCCTCACTCAGTCATCAATCTCTCCAGTCTCACTACGGGCTCACAATGTCATGAAACTAGCCCGACAACAATGATATGATGTATCAATAAATAACAACTGAAACTGAGATATGATATGAATGCATGAATATGACTGAGTACGAAATATCAATGAAATAAGTGAAATGACAGTAAGAAACGGCCACTATGGGTCCCAACAGTATCAGTAGAACGCCTAAACATGATATCTAGCATGATTGACAGCTCAATTACTTTATCACATGGTGAAAACACGGATATCAACAAAGTAGGACCACTATACATTGCCATGGAAACAACAGAGTCTCAATTCACAGGGAGCACACCCACACACCCGTCACCTAGCATGTGTATCACTTCAATATCAATTACATAATACGTATTTTGGGGTTTCATACCCTCAGCACTAAGTTTAGAAGAATTACTTACCTCGAACAAGCCAATACCATTACCAAGCAAGCCAAGCGATGCTCCAAAGATGCCATCACGCGCGTAGCGGCCTCTGAACGGCTCAAAACTAGCCAAAAGCAACTCAAATACATCAAATAAAGTCCAAGAAAGCAACTTCAAATGATAAAGATCGAATCCTTACTCAAAACCCAAAACCGGCCAAAAAAACACCCGGGCCCGCGCCTCGGAACCCCACAAAACTTACAAAATCTGACAGCACATTCAATTACCATTCGAATCATACTAGTCTCACTCAATCCCGACTCCGAATCGGTGTTCAAAACTCAAAATTTCGTATTATGAAACTTTAGGCCTAAACTCCCAATTTCTCTTTAAGATTCATCAACCAATTTCCAAATATGAAGATAGATTCGTGGAATAAGATCAAAACCAAGTGTAGAATACTTAACCCAATCCTTGTGGTGAAATTTGCTCCAAAAACCGCCTTAATCCGAGTCTCACATCATAAAATATGAAGAAAAAAAAACAAGACCCTCGATTTATAGCTTCTGCCAGCATTTTCGCATTTGCGGATAAGTGGCCGCATCTGCGACCTTCGCTTTTGCGAAAAAAGGCTCGCATTTGCGAGACAATCTCGACCCTCCAGTGGTCGCTTCTGCAATGCTCAGAACCGCATCTGCGGTCGCATTTTTGTGCAATCCTTCTGCATCTGCAGACTCCCATCCAACAGTGCATTATCGCACTTGCTCACCTGAGCTCGCTTCTACGGCCATCGCACCGGCACAATAGCAGTCGCAGGTGCGGAACACCAGAACCAGCAGCTTAGAAAAATTCCAAGATGTGATGAAATGATCTGAACCTCGTCCGAAACTCACCCGAGCCACTCGAAACCCCGTCCAAATATACCAACAATTCTAGTAACATAATACGGACCTACTCGAGGCCTAAAATCACACATAACAACATCAAAACGACGATTCGCACCTCAAATAAAAATCTATGAACTTTGAACTTTCAATTTCCAAAACTAGCGCTGAAACATACCAATCAATCCGAAATGAACCCAAATTTTGCACACAAGTCCCAAATGACACAACGAAGATATTCCAATTCCTGGAACCACAATCCTAATCTGATATCCTCAAAGTCAACTTCCAGTCAAACTTATGAACTTTCCAAACCTTCGAATTTCCAATTTTTGCTAAAACCTTCTAGAAACATCCAAATGCAAATACGAGCATACGCCTTAGTCTAAAATCACCATACGGACTTTACGGAACCATCAAAACTCCGTTCCGGGGTCAGATTCACAAAAAGTCAAAATTGGTCAACTCTTACAACTTAAAGCTTCAACAATGAAATTCATTCTTCCAAACCGATTCCGAATAACCTGAAAATCAAAACCGACGATTCACATAAGTCATAATATATCATACGGAGCTACTCATACCCGTAAACTACCGAGCGAAGTGCAACTGCTCAAAATGACCGATCGGATCGTTACAATAGTTTTTCCAAATCTTTCCAGTCTTTTTTTCCCTTCCAGATGATAAAGTCTATGTTACATATTTTTTGTTTCTTATTCATTCTCTTTATTTCTCTTTACTCATTTTTTAGAACAGATTTTAAATGTAGCTTTCGAATATCATCCGATTTTTTTGTCTTTCTTTTCCTTCTCTCTTCTTCTTCTTCTTGCATAAAAGTTCTAATTTTATCAAGAGGCCTTTTAGAACAAATTTTTCTTAACTTCCTTTAAGACTTTTTAAAATTCACATCTTCGTGAGGATGGACAACAATGTTGGTTGAGGATTAACAATAATGGATCTCGTCGAATTGGAGAAAAAATGATTGTTCCCCTCACTTTTTACCCATTTACTCTTTTTCACCTTGATTTTTAAACAAAAATGATATTAACACTAAAATTAAATTTTATTTTTTATTCATATTTAACGACACATAATTTTTAATTAATATGTGTAGTGTCTCTTGGCAAACTTTTTAGTGTTATAGGAGAGTGCACCTCACGCATATATAATATTGAGTTGGGGTGGTTTTACCCATGGAAAGTTACAATACATGAGAATAATAGAAACACCGAGATAGTTCAAATAGGATACTCAAAAGAGGTGATATACAGTTTATGAGGTTTTCAAATTATTAACTCGTCTACTAAGAGTGATACGGATTCTGAAGTATTTTGGTTTAAGCTTTGATCTTTCCAAGTTGTTTTCAGTTTTAAGCATTATATATATAGAGAGAGCACAATAAGGATAATATATTAATAACTAGTCAAGTCTAGACATATTACAAATCAAACTGTCATTGTTGGCACCTATGTTTGAACTATTGCCTTCTATGGAATCATCATTACCTAGAGCAGCCAACCTAGTGCATACATAAGGGGAAATATGTTTTACACAATAAAAACCCTCCAGATCCCTTTTGATATTTGTCCATCGTCGGTTGTGGAGGTGCTACAAACAGACATAGCTTATTTATGTTGGACTGTATTATTGTTTCACTAGCCAAAATGTGTGCCACTTTATTTCCCTGCCTGAAGCTATGCTTGAGAGTTACTTGTCCCTTCTGTCTTGCCCGGTGCCACAACCATCTGCAATCATTAACTAAGTTAGTGTGAGTAGGATGATTATTTTCTAGTATATTTATCACCTCCGATGCATATGTCTCTATTTCCACTGGAAATAGGTTGTGATCTAATATTACATGTAGACCTTGCTGGAGGGCTTGGAAGTCCACTTGAGTAGCCGATAGAGTGGGCACCTTTTTGTTGAATGCCAATAACCAGGACCCTGCATTGTTTCTTGTTACGACACCAACCCCTCCTTAGAATTTGATTTTGTTGAAGGCTCCATCTATATTAAGCTTGAACCAACCTTTGGAGCTTATGTCATATTATTTTAATATCTTTGTGGGCGGTGTTTGTTATAGCTTTTTCAGTCATAAACTTGTATTCTAGTACTTGATTAATAATAGTGGACAATTCTAGGTGGCAAGTGGTATTGTTATGATTACTGTGAGTTCTATTTTTTCATATATGCCATAATGCAAAAGGAAAGACATCTCCCCACTGAAGGTATTTATATGAGAAAGTAGAGTTAGTTTTTCTAACATAATCAATCCAGTGGTTATTGGTGTTTTGACTATTATAAGTAATCCCATAAATGCACCATAAGTGATTAATCGTGTTACAATCCCAAAAAATATGACGCATTGTTTTCTCTTCTTGTTTACATGTTGGACAAAGTGGTTCAATGTTAATACCTATTCTAGATAGGTATGATCTACTGGGAAGTCTATCATGATAACATTTCTAAATAAATTTTTTATTTTGTTAGGGCAGTGTAATTTTCAAATCCATGTGAAATCCTTTTGATTCTTCTCCTAGTTATCAATGATCTGATAACAAGAAGTGGTTAATAATAAGCCATTTGAAGTGAGGCTCCATATATTATAATTACCTGTATTATGAACCTTAGGAATAATAATTGTGTTAATATTGTCGACAATTTGTGTTGGGAGTGCAAAGAAAATTTTTGTTAATAACCATTGGTGTCTGTCACACCTCCTCTTTCACTACCCCGTAAGGGTAATAAGGGAGTTTTTCCAATTAAAATGACAATAATCGAAACGGGATTATTTATTCAAATTCAGAGTCACCACTTGGAATAGTTTATGGTGTCCCAAGTCACCGGTTTAAAATCCCGAATCGAGGAAAAATTGACTTTGCTTTACAGTCTGCGAACACAGAAATTCGGGTAAGGAATTCTGTTAACCCGGGAGAAGGTGTTAGGCACTCCCGAATTCCGTGGTTCTAGCACGGTCGCTTAGTGACTCATACTTGGCTCAAATTAGCTAATTACTCATTTTTAGGACCTATGTGTATTTTGCCTTTTACCGCTTTTAAGAAATTATCATGCAACGAGTCACGCGTATGTGTACTCATTTTATTTAGCGTGCTAAAAATCATGTCACGCATACGTGTACATAATTAATAGCCCTTGATAAATATTAAAATTATTTGGCCAAAGTCACGCGAATATGTACCTTGGTTTTATCTGAAAAAAGTTTGCGCTTAAATCATGTCACGCGTACGTGTACACAATTTGTCACGCTTCATTATTTAAGAAAAGTTCCAAAGCCGTGCCAGTGCATAACTTGATTTTATTTTGAAAATCGGCACTTAAATCATGTCACGCGTACGTGTACAC
>ML411153.1:34960-95056 GCA_005239525.1 Nicotiana knightiana | reverse complement strand
CCTCACCCTGCTCCTCTATAGTAGGATCCTCTGGTGGTGGTGCAACTGGAATAGCTCTGGGATACCCTCGTGCTCTACCTCGGGCCGGTGCCCTCCCCCGGCCTCTGCCACGGCCTCGGATAATGGGGGTAGCAGCCACTCCCGGGTCTGGATCATCGGATGCACGCGTCCTCACCATCTGTGAGAGAATAGAAGAATGAGATTTAGTAAACCCTCGACTGCACGATAGAATGAGAATAAGGAGAGGTTTCCTAACACCGTATAGCCTCCCAAAGATAAGTACAGACGTCTCTGTACCGATCCGCAAGACTCTACTAGGCTTGCCCGTGACTTGTGAGACCTACGTGAACCTAGAGCTCTGATACCATGTTGTGACGACCCAAAATCCTAACTCAGGTCGTGATGGCACCCTACACCGGGATTAGGCAAGACAACACTCAGATTACTAAGGATTTTCCCATATTTGATTAAACATCCCGACACGTGCCACGTTTTAAAGTTCAAAACATTAATTGAAAAAGATAATTAGCTAATTTAACCAAAAGCAGTCACAAAGAGGCGTGAGCCAATATATATATATAGACCTGCAAATCATAATATCTACCACTTGCATGCCAGGAACTAGTGTCACAAGTCCTACGGGCATACTAACAGAATATACAAAAGATATAATTTAACTGTCCCGCTATCTGGAAGAAATAGACGGGAATAACAAAACAAACTCCATGGTGCTGCTGAGGATTTGCGAGGAGAAGCAACTCACCGTGAAGTCAGGTCCAATCTATACTCAGAATCGAGCTCCGGTCTGATAACCAGATGCACCAGCCTCAGAACCTGTACAGTTAAGTACAGAAGCGTAGCATGAGTACATAAATACATATGTACCCAGTGAGTATCCAGTCTAATCTCGAAGAAGTAGTGACGAGAGGTCGACTTGACACTCACTAAGGTCCAACAAAATAATTTAACAAGATATAATATCAGTATTAGGCATACGAGGATGATAAAAACAGTAAACATTAAAGATAACTGTAACTCAAATAAATACTGGAAAATAAACAATTACTACTTCATTTTTCCCCCAACTATCTTGTCACTTCAATATCCAAGAAATCATTAAAAATTTAACATGCGCATACGGAATAAGGACAACCGTCCTGAGCCATCATAATAATCATATATGTGCACTGCCCTCGCCGTGGCGTACAACCCGCTCCCATGAGAGTGGGGAAATAACACTCCGCTCGCAGAATGTAAATTGCGAAGCGGTCGCATGCAAACACAATATTCTTCATAAATTTACTTTCCAGTGAACAGTTCCTTTAAATTCTCAAATTCCATGATCTCAGGGAAACAAAGCCTCATATAACATGAATTCATAAAGCATATAGTTCATTTCAAGGAAAAACACAAGGCATTGTGTAGGCCTAACTACCCGGACATAACAATAATAGCCACTACGTACGGACTCTCGTCACTTCGTACGTACGTAGCCCCCACAAACGTTAGCACGTAGCCTTTTAAATCACCTATGGGGCAATTCCCTCTTACAAGGTTAGAAAGGAGACTCACCTCGTGTAGAGCCTTCTTCCCGGGTCAAGAACACGCCCGAAACTCCAAACTCGACACCCAAGGACTCGAAACTAGCCAAATGTTATACAAATATATCAACTTATACTCAA
This sequence comes from Nicotiana knightiana, assembly GCA_005239525.1. NCBI lineage: Eukaryota > Viridiplantae > Streptophyta > Magnoliopsida > Solanales > Solanaceae > Nicotiana > Nicotiana knightiana. Next base: position 93,374 of record ML411153.1, on the reverse strand, counting down.
AAGTATGAAATTCTCCTATTTACTTAGTTATTTCACCTTACTTTGAAAAATCCTAAAATACACCCCAGGCCCACATGCTCGGATTCCGTAAATTTTCGAAGGAATCAATTACCCATAACCTAAGGATCATTAATATATAGTTTTTGTGTGACTTCATGGCAAATTCCTTGGTAATTCTCCCAATTTTTATAAAACCTAGGTTTTTATTCTAACCCTTGAATTTCCACTAATTAATGAGTTAATGTACCTAAGAATCCATGTATTAGAATTAGTTTATGGTAGGAATTATTTACCTCAAAATGTCTAGGTCGTTTGTCTCTCTTGCAAGCTCAAAAATCACCCCAAGGAAGAAGAAGAATGCCCAAAAATGGTTTAAGTCCCGTATTAAAACACACTGCCTAGCTGCCCCTTCTATGCGAACGCAGCAGGAGCAGTGCATTCGCGATGAACAAATGGCCAGGGCCTGATGAGGCCTTCTATACGAATGCGAAGGGGTCTTCGCGGATGCGGAGGCTAGCTTGGCTAGACCTACGCGAACGCGGCTGGGAGGGTGCGAACGCACTGTGTAAGGGCGAAGCTGGTCTGGCCCAATGCTCTACCCTATGCGAACGCGGAGCACCTATGTGAACGCATAGGGTAATTTTCACCCCTGCTTAGATTTTTCTATGTGAACCTGACAGTGCAACCGTGAACGCATAGAAGGAAACCAGACAAAGAAATTCTGGTGTTTTGCATTTAACTCCGAGGGGTCCGAAACTCACCCGAGCCCCTCGGGAACCTATCCAAAGGCACTGGCAAGTCTGTATTCATGATACGGACTCGCTCGAATTTTCGGAACGTGAAAAACAACAACGAAAGTAAGAATCCGACCCCAAAACCAAATTATATTGAATCAAACTTTGAACTTCAAGTTCTAGAATTCACTTTTGCGAGCAAGTCATAAATGACATAGCAGAACTATTCCTGATCTCGAAATTCTGTTCAGACCTCGATAACACAAAAACACATCCCAAATCTTAATTTGAATTTAAAGAAACACCTATTTCACTATTTGGCGCTGAAACGCTCCCGGGTCATCCAAAATCCGTTCCGAACATACGCCCAAATTCCTATACAACTCTAAACTCTTCCAAATCTCGAACCACCCGTCCCCGAAAGTCATAAATCAATAAAAGTAACTACGGGAAGTCTTATTTAGGGGCGTGGGGTTCTAGAACAGAAAATGACCGGTCGGGTCATTACATCTTTAGATATAATTTCTTCAAGATAAGCGTTCTTTTAAAAAAATATACTTTCCCAATAAATGTATTTCGAACTTATTTTCTGATAGAACCAGTGCACGACATCACCCTTCGTGCCTTCACTCTCGTCCTTCCCATAGAAATCGACAAATACAACACCTAAATTAAGCAACTTAAGAATGTAAAAGACATGGAAGGTGCAACAAAAATTGAGATAAAAGTCACGTACAGGACAACAACAATAAGTCACACCAAATATGTAAGTACAACAATAACAGCTCAAAGTAAAGGCAAAATGTATACAGGGGGAAACAAATATCACATCATAATGCATGTCCCTCATCCTCACCTGCACGAAAACACCCTTCGTGCAATGAACTCACAATAATATGGCATGACATGATGCATTAGAATTCAATCACAATATCACGCACGACATCACCCTTCGTGCTTTTACTCTCAATAATATGGCACGACATCACCCTTCGTGCTTTTAATTTCAATAACATGGCACGACATCAACCTTCGTGCTTTTACTCTCAATAATATGGCACGGCATCACCCTTCGTACTTTTACTCTCAATAATATTGCACCACATCACCCTTTGTGCTTTTACTCTCAATAATATGGCACGGCATCACCCTTCGTGCTTTTACTCTCAATAATATGACACGGCATCACCCTTCGTTCTTTACACTCTTTCTCACCCAAATAAATGAAATGATAGCGTTCAGAAGAGGGAATCAACAACATAAACAATAATAGAAACCATATTGTCCCGGAAAGGGAGTCAACGATGGAAATAATATCTTCAGCAACATGAACAATAATGAAAACCATACTGTCCCGGCAAGGGAATCAATAATGGAAACAATATCATCAACAACATGAACAATAGTAGAAACCATACCGTCCCAGCAAGGGAGTCAACAATGGAAACAATATCATCCCGGCAAGGGAGTCAACAATGGAAACAATATCATCCCGGCAAGGGAAACAACTATAACCAATCTTGCTTAATTAATTAGCTTCACGAAATAAATCTCAACTTGAATCAATGCTCCGCAATAGGAACTGCGAAGAGAATCATCAACATGTATAATCATCAAATTAAGCCTAAGTAATGCTTAATGAAATATCATATCAATCACCACATACGACCCACGGGCATGCTTGACACCAACATATAATACTCTAATTTCTACTAAATAATTATAGGGCGAGTTTATGCTAATTCTAGTCAAATAGGCAGTTTATGAAGGAAGATATAGCACGATGGTAGAAAAGGTAATTTCTTCAGTTAAGTCAATTAATATCAAATAAGCAACAAGAGAAAACTAAGCAAGTAACTTCTAATTTAAACAGAGAGAGATGAACTAGTAATCGGAACTCAGATATAACAAATACAACTTCATACACAGGAATATAAGGACCTAAGAATCCAAAAGGCCAATCTATTTGCAAATAAATCCGAGTACGCATCCCTCACCTCGCGTTCGCGGGATACAATCAACATAGAAGACTCAATCCTAAGGGGTAGTTCCCTTACACAAGGTTAGGCAAGATACTTTCCTCAAAGACGACAACCCGGTACTTTAAATTGACTTCTCGGGCGAAAAGGCCTCCTGATGGCTCAAAATCAACTAAAACAACTTCAAAATACACATAAACGTATGATGAACTATTCCGAATAATAAAGTTTCAATCTTTACAAAAATATAAAAATCGACCCCCGAGCCCGCACCTCGGAACCTAAAATTTTTTACTAAATTTGATTACTCATTTCAATACGAGTTCAACCATACAAAATTTACCAAATTCCGATATCATTTGGTCCCTCAAATCATGAATTTTCAATTTAGAAATTTTCTTCCAAAACCCACATTTTCATCAACTAAAAACACGATTTAAATGACAACGACAAGGACTAATTCATGGAATATATTTAATTCTAGTTGAAGAACACTTACCCATTCGAATTGTGTGAAAACCCTCAAAGAATCGCCAAGTATCGAGATCTAGAAGTCAAAATATGATGAAAATGGTGAAACTCCCGATTTTGGAGTTTTATTCTACCTGCCCAGGAATTAAGGCATCGCGATCGCAAGAATTCGAATGCGATCGCGTAGAGGAAAATATTATTGGACAAGAATGGTTATAAGAAATCACGAAGGAACTTATGCGATCGCATATAAAAAAATATCTGCTGCCCCAACTCCATACTACGCGATCGTGAAGCAGAGGATGCGATCGCGTAGGAGAAATAATTCGATGCCCCAGTGGAAGCACTATGCGAACGCAATTGTGAAGATGCGATCGCGAAGAACGAGAAAGTATACTTCCGCGATCGCGAACTACTATATCCGAATGCAGTGAAGGAAATCATTGGGAGGGTCGGAGTAACTCTATGCGATCGCAGCTATGCCTATGCGATCGCATAGAAGGGAACATCAGAAGCATGGCAGCAGTGAAAAATGAGGGAAACTTGACCAGAAGCCTACCTGAAACACACCCGAGGCCCCCGGGACCCCGTCAGACCACACACACAAGTCATATAACCTAACACGGACTTGCTCAAGGTTTCAAATCACATACAACAACACCAAAACGACGAATCAATCCTAGAAATCAAACTAATAAATTTTCAAAACTTCAAATATCAAAACTCGCGTCGAAACCTATCAATTCAACCCGGAATGTAGTGAAATTTTGCAGAAAAATCATAAATGATACGACGGACCTACATCCACTCTCATAATCCCATTCCGAGCCCGATATCAAAATTTCACCTATCGGCCGAAATCGCCGAAATTCCAACTTTCGCCAAATTACCTCAATTTACTCTACAGACCACCAAAACCAATTCCGGACGCGCGCCTAAGTCCAAAATCAGCATATGAAGCTGTTGACATCACCCAAAACTTATTTTGAGGTTGTTTACACAAAATTCAAACCCCCGGTCAACTTCCATCACTTAAGATTCAAGAATTGAAATTTGCCTCCCAATTCGAATTCGGATTATCCGTTAACTGAATCCAACCATGCACGCATATCGGTATACCCAATGTGTTCAAGACCTCACGCCACCGAACGGAGCTTAAATTCTCAAAACAATTGGTCGGGTCGTTACATCCTCACCCTCTTAAAAATAACGTTCGTCTTCGAATGTGCCAAGATTTACCTCGAACTCATCCAATCACTGATTGCACACATCCAACACACACCTGCGGGTGATCCCACATCACCCCAACTTACATAAGACTGACGACACCACCACAACTGCAATATAGCCTTCCCATTACCGCTGATAAGCCTCATACCTCAATTTCTCACCTTCTACTCATTCCCAAATGACCCGATTCTAAATCCGTAACCGGCATTAGCCTCAACCAGCTGCATTAACTCATGATTACACCCATAAGGTACGACCATACAATATATCACATCACACCTTGGCTCTAAATAACACTTTTGATCACAATAGCTACCCGAAATCAACTCAGCATTGGTAATTAGCCTCACATTTGAAAGAACTCTGTTTCCAAGCCCCATAATACTGATAACAATGCAATAAACACGAAGACTTCATTATTAGACACCCGAATCACCGAGCCACAACTAACACCACCGGGCACACACCCCGCAATCTAAACTTAGGAAGCACATAACGAAATGACTGAATATGAGAATAGAAACATATAAAGGAACTATCAAACAAGCCCATAGGCACAACTCTCTATCAATACTGACTTACAAAATCAATATAACAAGGAAGAAGTAAAGCATATGAACAAATCACAAGGATCCCATCCTGATAAAATTTCCACTGCGGTACTCAGCCCGGTCCTAACATATCGAATCATAATTATCACGAGGACCTCGCCATCAGCTCTAAATCGCATACCGAAAATATATCATACCAATTGAAATTTCCCACTAACTCATTTCGGCTGATAAAACCATAACGCTCACTGAACTCACATCTCGTTGGAGTATCAAATCACGGCTCGTAAACAAAATACTTAGGAAAATCACATAAAGCTCACCATGATGAAAAACAAGGACTCACTTCTAGTCTCACCCCTCTAATTGATGAATAAATACTGATAGACACCGGTTACCACTCACAGAATCTCCCAACGGGAGCAAGCATGAAAAATAGAGTGCAAAAGATGAAACTCTCTTATCAATAAGGCAACAAATAAAGGAAACTCGTCCCGACCAATAGAACTATAATGAAATACAAATGGTGCCCCTATGTAACACATACAAATATACCTGCATGATAATATCTAGCACAACGGCCTTCAGCCTACTATATGAAACACATAAATGAGCGGGCCTCCCCCTCTTGGGCGCCCTCTACTTACCTGAATGCCCTGCTGCGACACACCTGTGTGAATCCTGGGACAATCTATCACCCTACAGCTGGTATCTTCATACTCAAAACAACCTCTCTGCTGACATGACCATGGAAACTGTGCAATACGAGTACTTTGAGACCTGTGAGTACCTGAAACTCCATGCGAAGCTGGTAACACAAACTTAACTAGCTGACCAACAAAACCTCTGTGTCGTACCTTGCTACCATAATAAGGACCACTAGATTTCTCTGATCTACAAGGCTTCCTTGCCTCTGTGAACTCTCTCTCCTGATCTCGTCTGTCCTCTCTCTCCCGGTCCAACATGCTCTCTAACTGGCGAGCGATCCCTACTACCTGCTGAAACGAGGTATCCGACTCTAACTCTCGAGTCCTGCTGAAACGAATATCATGCCTGAGTCCCTCAATGAATCTATGGACTCGCCTCCTAACTGAAGCAACCAAGGGAGGCACATACCTGGCCAACTCACCGAATCTGACGGCATACTCTAATACTGACATAGCGCCATGGCGCAGTTACTCAAACTCTGCGCGCCATGCATTTCGGAGGGACTGAGGTGCAAACTCCCTCAGAAACATCTCTAAAACCTAAATCCATGCAAGTGAAGCTGATTCGGCCGGGCTACCCCACTCATATGCCCGCCACCGCTGACAAATCGCTCCCCTGAGCTGAGACGTGACAAAGACAACCTCACATGTCTCTATAATACCCATAGTACGAAGAATGCAGTGACACTCATCCAAGAAATCCTGGGCATCATCTGTCACCCATCCACTAGAAGATAGGAGGGTGGTACTTCCTGTACCTCTCAAGTCTAAGTTGTTCTTCCTCTGATGCTACTGCCCTAACCACGGCTGAACTGAAACCACATGTTGTGCTGCCATGACACCTGGAACCTGACCAATCATGGTCTCGCTGCTCTGGTGTGTAGATGGCGGGAGTCTGAACTCCTCCCCTGATTTGTGAAGTAGCTGGTACACCTGGAATCAATCTGATTCTACGACTGGGACTACTAGCGGTTCCTCTACGGCTGCTCTGGTAGATGTTCCAACTGTGGCACGTGCTCCTCGTCGATCTCTGTCTTTTCCCTTAGCAACAGCTGTCTCGAGGTAATATTATCAGGAGCCGCATCTCGTGTCCTCACCATCAGTGAGAGAATGGAACGGTAATTTCAAACTTCAAGATCAATGAACTTGCACGATAGGAATGAAGGAAGTGAAATTGTCCTAATAGTCCCGTAGCCTCTCGAAGATAAGTACATACGTCTCCGTACCGATCCACAAAACTCTACCAAACTCGTTTATGACTCGTAAAACCTATGAACCTAGAGCTCTGATACCAACTTGTCAAGATCCAAATTTCCCTCCGTTGGGTATCGTGATGGCACTTAGTCTTAAGGACTAGGTAAGCCTAATATTCATGAAATAACAACAATAACAAATAGAATCTAATATTTTCTGAAATAAATAATTCTTTACACATTGAATATTCCCAAAACCAGGTAGTACAAGTCATAAACTTTGAAGAAATTACACTAGAACTCCTAAAAATACCACTGTTCAGAAATAAGTGCAATAGTGCAAACAGAAATATAAGATGGGGACTCCGAAACTGCGAACGCTGAAGCGGTTTTACCTTGAATCTCTACAACAGCAACCTCTCTACTAACAATCAATCGGTCGGCTATGCGAAAACTTGGAATCTGCACAAAAATGTGCAGAAGAGTATATAAGCATACCACAGCGGTGCCCAGTAAGTATCAAGACTAACCTCGGTGAAGTAGTGACGAGGACTAGTCAAGATGCCCACTGGTCTTATAAAACAAACAGGAATAAATATAGAAAATGACGGAATATGACATATGTACAAAGATTACATAATATAATTAATTACATAACAATGCAATGCAGGAGGAAAACAATAATAAATCGACGGAACATCATAATATTTCACAGAAAAATGGACAGGAACACAGCCCAAAAAAAAAACTGACACCCACAATACAGTAAGAACAAGTAATAACTCAGCACTGCGATAATCTCCAGGCCAACAACTACAACACTTTAATCAAACCTTCGAATATAACCTTTCACCCACCAGTTTATATTAAAGACCTTAAATGTATTCGTTTCAAAATAGGAAGCTTATTTTGAAAGGTACTTCCTCCAAATACGTATATATACTTTACAGAAGGAAAGTCTTTAGATATAATTTCTTCAAGATAAATGTTCTTTTAAAAAAATATACTTTCCCAATAAATGTATTTCGTACTTAATTTCTGATAGAAACAGTGCACGGCATCACCCTTCGTTCTTTCACTCTCGTCCTTCCCATAGAAATCGACAGATACAACACGTAAATTAAGCAAATTAAGAATGTAAAAGACATCGACAGTGCAACAACAATTGAGATAAAAGTCACGTACACGACAACAACAATAAGTCACACCAAATATGTAAGTACAACAATTACAGCTCGAAGTAAAGGCACAATGTATACACGGGGAAAAAAATATCACATCATAATGCATGTCCCTCATCCTCACCCACGCGGAAACACCCTTCGTGCAATGAACTCACAATAATATGGCACGGCATCATGCATTAGCACTCAATCACAATATCACGCACGACATCACCCTTCGTGCTTTTACTCTCAATATTATGGCACAGCATCACCCTTCGTGCTTTTAATTTCAATAACATGGCACGACATCAACCTTCATGCTTTTACTCTTAATAATATGACACGACATCACCCTTCGTGCCTTTACTCTCAATAATATGGCACGGCATCACCCTTCGTGCTTTTACTCTCAATAATATGGCACGACATCACCCTTCGTGCTTTACACTCTTTCTCACCCAAACAAATGAAATGATAACATTAAGACAAGGGAATCAACAACATAAACAATATAGAAACCATATTGTTCCGGCAAGGGAGTCAATGATGGAAACAATATCATCAGCAACATGAATAATAATGGAAACCATACTGTCCCGGCAAGGGAGTCAACAATGGAAACAATATCATCAACAACATGAACAATAGCAGAAACCATATTGTCCCAGCAAGGGAGTCAACAATGGAAACAATATCATCCCGGCAAGGGAATCAACTATAACCAATCTTGCTTAATTAATTAGCTTCACGAAATAAATCCCAACTTGAATCAATGCTCCCCAATAGGAAATGCCAAGAGAATCATGATAATGTATAATCATCAAGCTAAGTCTAAGTAGTGCTTAATTAAAGATCATATCAATCACCACATACGACCCACAGGCATGCTTGACACCAACATATAATACTCCAATTTCTACTAAACAACTATAGAGCGAGATTATGCTAATTCTAGTCAACTAGGCAGATTATGAAGGAAGATATACCACGACAATAGAAAAGGTAATTTCTTCAGTTAAGTCAATTAAGATCAAATAAGCAACAAGAGAAAACTAAGCAAGTAACGTCTAATTTAAGCAGAGAGAGATGAACTAGCAATCAGAACTCAGATATAACAAATACAACTTCATACATAGGGAATATAAGGACCTAAGAATCCAAAAGGCCAACCTATTTTCAAATAAGTCCGAGTACGCACTCGTCATCTTGCGTACACGGGCTACAATCAACATAGAAGAAGACTCAATCCTAAGGGGTAGTTCCTCCACACAAGGTTAGGCAAGATACTTACCTCAAAGACGATAACCCGGTACTCTAAATTGACTTCTCGGGTGAAAAGGCTTCCGGACATCTCAAAATCAACTGAAACAACTTCAAAATACACATAAAACGTATGAGGAACTATTCTGAATAATAAAGTTTCAATCTTTACAAAAATATAAAAATCGACCCCCGAGACCGCACCTCGAAACCTGAAATTTTTTATAAAATTCGATTACCCATTTCAATACGAGTTCAACCATACAAAATTTACCAAATTCCGATATCATTTAGTCCCTCAAATCATGAATTTTCAATTTAGAAATTTTCTTCCAAAACCCACATTTTCCTCAACTCAAAATACAATTTAAATGATAAAGACAAGGACTAATTCATGGAATATATTTAATTCTAGTTGAAGAACACTTATCCATTCGAATTGTATGAAAAACCCTCAAAGAATCGCCAAGAACCGAGCTCTAGAAGTCAAAATATGATGAAAATGGTGAAACTCCCAATTTTGGAGTTTTATTCTGCCTGCCCAGGAATTAAGGCATCGCAATCGCGAGAATTCGAATGCGATTGCGTAGAGGAAAATATATTGGCCAAGAATGGTTACATGCGATCGCATATAAGAAAAATATTTGTTGCCCCAACTCCACACTACGCGATCGCGAAGCAGGGGATGCGATAGGGTAGGAGAAATAATTCGATGCCCCAGTGGAAGCACTATATGAACGCGATTGTGAAGATGCGATCGTGAAGAAGGAGAAAGTATACTTCAGCGATCGCGAACTACTATATGCGAATGCAGTGAAGGAAACATTGGGCGGGTCCGAGAAACTCTATGCGATCGCGGCTATGCCTATGCGATCGCATAGAAGGGAACATCAGAAGCATGACATCAGTGAAAAATGAGGGAAACTTGACCCGAAGCCTACCTGAAACACACCCGAGGCCCCCGGGACCCCGTCCAACCACACACACAAGTCATATAACCTAACACGGACTCACTCGAGGTTGCAAATCACATAAAACAACACCAAAACGACGAATTAATCCTAGAAATCAAACTTATAAATTTTCAAAACTTCAAATATCAAAACTCGCGTCGAAACCTATCAATTCAACCCAGAATGACGTGCAATTTTGCAGACAAATCATAAATAAAACGACGGACCTACAGCCACTCTCAGAATTCTATTTCGAGCCCGATATCAAAATTTCACCTATCGGCCGAAATCGCCGAAATTCTAACTTTCGCCAAATTACTTCAATTTACTTTACGGACGTCCAAAATCAATTTCGAACGCGTGCCTAAGTTCAAAATCATCATACGAAGCTGTTGACATCAACCAAAACTCATTTCGAGGTCGTTTACACAAAAGTCAAATCTCCAGTCATTTTCCATCACTTAAGCTTTAAGAATTGAAATTTGCCGCCGAATTCGACTCCGGATTATCCGGTAACTGAATCCAACCATGCAGGCATGTCTGTATACCCAATGTGAAGTTGTTCAAGACCTTACACCACCGAACGGAGCTTAAATTCTCAAAACGACCGGTCGGGTCGTACAAGCCAGCAGAGTCTCCTTCAGAGTATTTGAATTATTTTTTTTGTCCAAATTTGTATTCCGGATAATTATTATATTTTATTTAATTTTTTAGTAAATGCTCAAGCCCTTGTGATACCGGGTTCTGGGATGATTATGGGATATTTAGTATTGAAATTGGAAATCATTATTATTATTCTGTAAAGTTCATATTTTACTAGCTAAATATGAAGGAGATTTATGATTTCATAAATATTAAAATGAGAATCTAATTTACTATTTAGTGTCGGTTTGCCTGACTGTGGTGTCCGGCGCCATCACGACCTTTAAAGTATTTTGGGTCGTGACACCTTTGTTAGGTTAGGAAGTACTTTATCCAAATGTGGAATTTTCCGGCGCAAATCCAGATTTAGTCGGGTCCCAATATGTGAGTACCAAACACCGAGTGTAAAACTAAAAAAAAAAGAGTTCCTTCTTCCACTACTATTTTTTTTGCATAAACCTTTGATAATTAGTTGTTGGGTTTGAATGTTTATCTGATAACTTAGGTTTGTGTGTATGTTTTATTTAAGAGAATGAGTAACTTAAAAAAAATATTGAGAGACCAAGTGAACTTTCAAAAATGAAATTAATGCACTCCATATAATTAGAAGTAGCAAGAGAAGAAAGACGGAATAACAGGATGATACTTTTATGAATATGAAATTTTTATACTGTTATGTCATGTCATATACAATTACATGCAACTGCACATAATAAACGGACAAATTATTTATTTTCTTCGGTTCAATATAAGTGACATAATGTTAATGAATATCATATTTATATATTTGCAAACAACCTTAACACTTTCCGTTATAGATACACAAATGTTAATGAATGTTTAAAATCATAATTTTCAAATATCTTAATTATACACACACAAATATTAGGGCATGTTTAAGATTACAAGTTTTAGAAGTTTTTTTTTTCTTAAACCCTATATAGAATCAAATTACATTATATAAATTGAAACGGAAAATATACGTTCCACCTTGTTTGGCATAATTGGGAATGCGAAGAGTTAAAGTACTTAATTTTGACTGTAAATTTGGACATAAATTTTCCAAACTTTTAGAAATAAAATTTATATATTTAAAAATTACGTAAATAATACTATTATATAGTTCAAAATATTTAAGAAAAAAGTGATCAGAAAAGAAGATACTTGGCCTTCAAATAATAAATGTGCCAGACAAATTGAAAGAGAGAGAGTAAATGAGTAATAATAAAGCGACAACCTACGATGTATATAAAAGTTAAATTAAATCCCAAAGAAATTAAAGTACCTTGAAACTTCATTTTTAAGATCTTGACCCAATATTAATATCACGAGAAACTTTCTCCGCGTGTTGAAATTCCTTCTTCTTTTTTCCTTTGGGGTAGCGTGTTGAATTAGGGGTATTTGTCGGTCCGTATGATACGGTATTTAAATATTTTGGTTTGATATTAATGGTATACCAAATCGTACTTAATTAAATTTGGTATTATTCGATTTTTCTTCTTTCGATTTCGATTTATTGAGTTCAAAAACTTCGATTTGAATATTAACTCGTGATAGAGCCATAGATTGTAATATTCTTAATTAAAGTATTCAAAAGTACAAAAATAAAAATATTTGTTGATAAAAGTTTTATCCAAAACCAGCAAGTATCTACTCATAGAGAGAAAACTACACATAAAGGAATAAATTTGATCATTGAAAATATCTTGTTATTTGCTTAGAGTTAATTGATGAACTTAGAGAATAAAAAAAAAAATTAGAATTTTTATGTTTATATTATAATTAATAATACGTGTATTATGTAATATAATATATATTTCGGTATGATATTGGTATTTCATTTTAAAATACCAAATATCAAAATTTTCGATTTAAATAAGATAATCTGTATTTACCAAATTATAGACTATCTATGTTGAATGTTTCTTGATCTCATAAGTCATAGCTACTAGTCAAAGAAATGGGTTCCACTTCTGAATTTTGTGATATAAGAACCACAAAAGATGCGGCAAGATAAGGCAATTAGTGTTTCCTTCATTTCCATTTCACAGCGATCATCTTCAATGTCGTCTGCTTCTACAGAAAATGGTAACCTTTGGATCGGAGAATCAACAAGGAGCATATTCAAAGCTAATTGTGGCCATTTTCATACTCTTTCAATCCTCTTCCTCTTGCCTATATTTTTCTCTCTCGTAGTTTATCCTTCTTTCCATCTCGCTCTCTTTCATCCTGATTATCATTTCACCATTTTTACTCAACCTCAATTTCCCCACTTTTTCGTTTCCACTTTCGAAATTGTTGTACCAGTAGCATACACACTGTTTCTTGTCCTCCTTTTTCTTTGCGCCGTAGCCACAATTACATACAGCGCAGTTCAAGCATCCTATGGTAGAGCCATCAACCTTTTTTCATCCATTAAATCTATTAGAAATTCTTTCTTTCCACTTCTCTCCACCTTTATCGTTTCGCAAACCGTTTTCATTTCAATCACTCTCATTTTTGCCCTTGTCTTGGTTTTCTTAGTCCAAGTTCTTCAAATTCTTGGACTCAAATATGACTCGAATCACTTTTTGTTTTTGGTTATTCCCGCAGTGATAGTGCTCGTTCCAGTTTTGATATGGCTGCAGGTTAATTGGTCATTAGCTTATGTGATAGCAGTAATAGAATCCAAATGGGGTTTCGAAACACTAAGGAGAAGTTCCTATTTGATAAATGGGAAGAGATCGGTAGCTTTCTCGATGATGCTGTCATACGGTCTTTTGATGGGAATAATGGTGGTTTTAGGTGCCATGTATTTAGTCATTATGGATGCAGCGAAGGGTCGTCAATGGAGAAGTTCAGTGGTAATATTACAGACTGCTATGACTTCAGTAACTGGCTATCTGATGATGAGTCAATTTCTTGTGCGGAATGTTGTTTTGTATCTGCGTTGCAACGACTTGAATGGTGAAAAATTGCCCTTGGAAATCGATCATCTTCTTCTTCATCAATCTTTAGCTAATGATCATCCACCTCCAATGAAAAACCGTAGCCTATGGACAGAGGTCGTAGAATCAAGAATGAGCATATTCAAAGCTAATTCTGGCCATTTCCATGCCCTTTCAATCCTCTTCCTCCTGCCTATCTCTTTCTCTCTCGTCGTCTATCCTTCTTTCCACCTTGCTCTCTTTCATCCGGACTATGATTTCATCAGTTTCGCTCAACCCCATCTTTTCCTTTCGAGTTTCGAAATTATTTTACCAACAGTGTACTCTCTTTTTTTGGTCCTCCTTTTCCTATGCGCCGTAGCCACTACTACATATAGCGTGGTTCATGCATCCTATGGTAGACCTATAAACCTCGTTTCGTCGATTAAATCTATCAGAAAGTCCTTCTTCCCCCTTCTATCCATTTTAGTCATTTCGCAAACCATTTTCATTTCAATCACTCTTGTTTTCACCCTAGTCTTGACTATTTTAGTCCAAATTCTTCAAGCTCTTGGACTAATTGAAATCAAATATGATTCGGATCACTTCTTGTTTTTGGCTATTCCAGCTTTGGTAGTGCTCCTTCCAGTTCTGCTATGGCTACAGGTTAACTGGTCATTAGCTTATGTGATAGCAGTAGTCGAAACCAAATGGGGTTACGAAACGCTGAGGAGAAGTGCCTATTTGGTGAAGGGGCAGAGATGGGTAGCTGCTGGGATACATTTATCTTACGGGTTTTCAATGGAAATGCTGATGGTTTGTGGTTCAATGTCTATAGTCATTGTGGGTGCAGCGAAGGGTAATCAGTGGATGAGCTTGGGCGTGATACTGCAGACTACACTGGTTGCAGTGATGGGATATATAGTGATGAATCAGTATCTTGTGGCGAACGTGGTGTTGTATATGAAATGCAAGGACTTAAACGGTGAAAAGTTGCATCCGGAAACTGGAGGCGAGTTTGTTGCTGGCAAGTACGTTTCCCTGCCTTTGGATGAACAGAAGAATCATGTTACTGTGTAATTTGTAAATAGTAAATTTGGCCGTATAACGATCTTTTTGATTAGTGCCTCTATGTATCCTATAATTTTTGGTTATCTTTGTAGAAAGTTAAACGTGTGTGCTAGATGGTTCTCCTCTTCTTTTATTGTTGTTAAATATTGAATAAAAACAGTAGCTGTAATTGATATGTGTTACAGTGATAAACAATTATGGAGTATATGTATTATTGTGATGAAAAAGTAATGAGTTGAACCAAAACCTACAATTTCTTAACTATCATGACACCTCAACCCAATTTTTAAAAGAATGTATTATAGGCATCTTAGGAAATTTTTTGTTTTGTTAATTGAAGTCCAAATGACCAAATTAGTGCAGTTCAAAGCTAATATTCTAGCCATTTTCTTGCACTTTCAATCCTCTCCCTCTTGCCTTTCTTTTTCACTCTCGTCATCGACCCAGAATTTTCATTAAGGGTATCAAAATATAAAAAATTAGATACATCGAAAAGTCAGGGGGAGTCACCGTATAGCAAATATAAATAAAATAAAAAAATTATCTAGCAATATAGTACAATTTTTCGGGAATACACCCTTTGGTTCAACGTGGCTCCGCCACTGTTCGTGGTGTATCATTATTTCCACCTTGCTCTCTTTCATCCCGATTATGATTTCACTGGTTTCACTTAACCTCAAATTTCCCACTTTTCCCTTTCCAGTTTAGAAAAATATAGTACCAATAGTGTACGCTCTGTTTTTGGTCTTCCGTTTCCTTTGTGCCGTAGTCACAATTACATATAGCATTGTTCATGCATCCTGTAGTAGACAAATCAACCTCGTTTTTCTATTATATAACTACCACGTATCGTTACTTTAATGGCTTGAAACTCTTTATCCAGTTAATTAACTGATACGACGACCATACAAAGTTGTTGGAATGAATAACAGTTAAGCCTTAATTGTAGTTGGAAAAGTTAACTATAGAGGTTAGTTAGTGTCAAGTGTACAGTTAGTTGATAGTTAGAAATTAGTTAAGAGAATGATAATTGTAATTATATATATACCCTGTAATGTTGCACAGAATACAAAAAAAAAAATCTTTTCTCATTTTCTGGAATGTTCCGTCAGTCCCCTTCCTCATTCTCTGTGTCTAAATACACCATAGCTCATCCTTCCTCCATGGGAGAAGCTTGAAAGCTAGGGAAGGATCGTTAATTCACATGGTATCAGAGCAATTACGACTGGATATTTCCGCTAATTCTTAGAATTCTACTTCAATTTCTTATTCTGTGAAACTCAATTGAAGCTCAACAATGGCGGCTGAAAAAATCGATCATTCTCATCCACTTTTTGTGCATCCTTCTGCTACTCCTAGCTCGATCTTAATTCCAGTAAAGCTTACTGGATATGAGAACTATGGACTATGGCGTCGATCGATGCGAATTGCATTACAAGCTAAGCAGAAATTAGGGTTCGTGACTGGCACTTGTAAGAAGGAGTCATTTGTAGCAGAACTCCATGAAGATTGGGAGACATGCAATGCAATTGTACTCTCCTGGCTGATGAATACAGTGTCGCCGGATCTCCTTAGCGGAATTGTGTATGCATCGAATGCGCATCTAGTTTGGGAAGATTTGCGTGAAAGGTTTGACAAAGTGAATAGAGTAAGGATATATCAGTTGCATCGAGAAATTGCGACTATTTCTCAAGGAGTAGAATTTGTTTCATCGTATTTCACAAGGTTGAAGGAGCTCTGGGCAGAGTATGATACTATGGTACCTTCACTAGGATGTGATTGTCCAAAGTCGAAGGAATACATAGAGCATCTTCATCAGCAGAGACTACTTCAGTTTTTGAGTGGACTGAATTAGTCCTATGAGTCATCAAGGAGAGAGATTTTAATGAAGACTGTGGAACCTACCTTGAATCAAGCCTATGCGATGATAATAGAGGATGAAAGACAGAGGTCCAACACCAATTCAACCGGGTAGGTTGATCTAATGGCAATGCAAGTTGGACGAGGACAACCATACAAAGGGAAGAAACCTTACATGTACTGTGAATACTACAACATGAAAGGTCATTTGAAAGAGAATTGCTACAAACTAGTTGGTTATCCATGAGACTTGAAAGGAAGAAACAAATTTGCGGTTAATAACGTAATTAGTGATAATTTTGATTTGAACAAGAGGATTCCATCCGTGGGAGATAAGTCAAGCACATGTGACAATCCTTTCTTCACAAAAGAGCAATATGAACAAATTCTCACTATGCTGAACAGAGGAAACTCAGAGCCACAGGTGAACATGGCAGGTATAACATCCTCTTTCATGGCAAAATTAGATTGTGAGGAATGAATAATTGATTCGGGGGCTTCACATCATATCATTGGTGACTTAAATACACAAAAAAATAAAACTGAGTTGAGACTATGTAATAAAGAACAGGTTAATCTGCCTAATGGAGGAAAATCAACCATAACACATAAAGGAGTAGCAGAGTTCCTAGACAACATGAGAGTACACAATGTACTTTATGTTCCAGACTTCAAATTCAACCTGTTATCGGTATCAAAACTGACTAAGGAGCTCTCTTGCTGTGTCAACTTCTTTCCTGATTTTTGCATATTTCAGGATCTTTACAGTGGCAGGCTGAGGGGGATTTGTAGAGAGAGAGAAGGATTGTACATAATCAAAAGAGATATAAATAAGAAGCTGCAATCATCAGTGGTGAATGCAGTTGTGTCACAACAGAAGGAGGACATCATGTTATGGCATAGGAGGCTTGTGCATGCTTCAATAAGCACCATGAAGAATATTATATCTTTGCAAAGTAGGTTAAGTGATGTCAAGATACACAGTGATTGTTCTATTTTCCCTTTGGCAAAATAGAGCAGATTGTCTTTACCTAATAGTCAATCTAGAAGTGAGTCTGCATTAGAACTTCTAAACATGGATGTCTGGGGTCCCTACAAAGTTCCTACTCATGATAAGAAGCAGTTCTTTTTTTACAATAGTTGATGATATGTATAGATTTACTTGGATATACTTACTGCAGTTTAAGAGTGATGTCTGTGTTGTATTGAAAGTGTTTCTTGCTTTGATAAGAACTTAGTTTAATGCAGTCACAAAAGTCATTCGTACAGACAATGGTACTGAATTTTTTAATCATTCATCTACAAATTTGCTGGAATCATATGGCATAATTCATGAGAGTAGTTGTGTGTACACTCCACAGCAAAATGGAGTTGTGGAGCGTAAGCACAGGCACATTCTTTATGTAGCAAGAGCTCTAAAATTTCAGGTTACCATTCCTACAAAATACTGGGGAGAATGTATGGACACAACAGTGTATATCATCAACAGATTGCCAAATAGTGAGTTAGATGGCAAAAGTCCTTTTGAGATTCTGTATGCTAGACCACCTATACTTTCACATATGAGGGTGTTTGGATTTCTATGTTATGCTGTGAATTTTCCCAAAGGAGATAAGTTCACAGCTAGAGCCAAGGCTGTTGCACTTTTAGGCTATTCAACCATACAAAAAGGTTACAGGTTGTTAGATCTTGAGACTAAGATATTATTTGTTAGTCGAGATGTGATATTCAAGGAGCACATATTTCCTTTTCAACAAGCTGGAAAAATATCCTATCCTCCATCCATTGGTCCACCTTCCATAGCTTATGACAGGAGGAGATTACTAGGCCATGAAGCAGTGGACTGTGAAGTATATGAGGATGCTGATGCTATTGATGTTGTTGAAACTGATGAAGTTGCTGCTGATGGTGAAGTTGATGCAGTTGATGGTGAAGATGTTGTTGATGGTGAAGTTGATGCAGTTGATGGTGAAGTTGATGCAGTTGATGGTGAAGATGGTGTTGTTCATGATGAATCAATAGATGCCTTTGACAACCCAGAACCACCTACTGAGGATCGTCATGCAGAGATACCTGATCCTACACCTACAAACGCCACTGAAGGCATTATGGAAGATGGTCATACCTTGAGAAAATCAGGAAGAGCTATTAAAGCACCACTGTGGCTTCAAGATTTTGTGACTATTAAGCAGGCAAATGGAGCAACAGTGCACACTCTAGCAGACTGCATTTGTTATGATAACTTGTCAGAAAGATACAAAAGCTATTTGGCCAAACAATCAGCTCTCACAGAACCTCAAAGCTTCAAGGAAGCATCTCAAGATGATAACTAGGTTGATGCAATGAAATTGGATATCAAAGCACTAGAAGACAATGATACATGGGAGATAGTAGACCTGCCAAAAGGCAAGAATACAATCAGATCTAAATGGGTCTACAAGATAAAATACAAGTCAAATGGAGATGTAGAGAGATACAAAGCTAGATTGGTTGCAAAAGGATACAACCAAAAGAAAGGATTGGATTATCATGAAACTTTTTCACCGGTTTCCAAAATGATGACGGTGAGAACATTAGTAGCACTGGCAGCATCAAAGGGTTGGAATTTATACCAAATGGATGTCTACAATGCGTTCTTGCAAGGAGATCTATTTGAAGAAGTATACATGGAACCTCCTTAAGGATTCAGGAGATAGGGGGAGTCAAAGGTTTGTAGACTAAAGAAATCATTGTATGGGCTTAAACAAGCCTCAAGACAATGGAATATAAAGCTCACTGAGGCATTGATAAAATCATACTACAAGCAAAGTTTATATGACTACTCCATGTTTACTAAGAATAGAGGAGACAACTTTGTGGTAATCTTGATATATGTAGATGACTTGTTGATTACAGGAAATGATGAAAATCTGATACAGGAAACAGAAGATGTACTGCAACATAAATTCAAGGCGAAAGCCCTTGGAGAATTGAGGTATTTTTTGGGAATAGAGGTCATGAGATCAAGTAAAGGAATTTTGTTGAATCAAAGGAAATACGCATTGCAATTGGTGTCAGATCTGGGATTAGGAGGAACTAAACCATCAGCAACACCAACTGATTTGAATCAGAAATTATCACGACCCAAATTTCCCTCCATTGGGTATCGTGATGGAACCTAGTTTTAGGGGCTAGGTAAGCCTAAAATTTACACTGAACAACAACAATAATAAGGGTTTTTTTAAAACATTCAAAATAGAATTCTTGACATGGTTTACAATTTCCCAAAACCCGGTAAAATACAAGTCATAAGCTCTACGAAAACTTTCTATCAAATCTAAGTACAACTGTCAAGGAATAAGTAAGTACAATTGAATAGAAAGAAAACAGGAAGGTGACCCATCCTGCGAACGTAGCAGCAGGTTACCTTGAGTCTCCTCAGCAACAATCTGCGCAGCTACAACAACCATAACCTGAAGCTGCACATAAAAATGTGCATAGGTGTAGTATGAGCACACCACAGCGGTGCCCAGTAAGTATCAAGACTAACCTCGGTGAAGTAGTGACGAGGACTAGTCAAGACACCACCGATCTAATAAGTAAAAAGGCAAGATGTATAAATGACCGAACCAAAATATCTATTTAAAGATTTCTCAATGTAATTAACGATACGATCGAATAATACGGAAGAAAATTCAATAATCACGATCAACGGACAACATAATAGAAATATGCAAAGATAATGGAAAGGATGCAATCCAAATGGCGGAAACTACAACCCAACAAAAACACAAGCAACTCAGCATTACATCAATTTATTCACGTGGGGCCTTAGCCAATGACTCAATAAAACTGGTCAAACTTTCGAGTGAAAGCTTTAAATCGTGAGTTCATTTTGAAAACTTTAAAGATATAATCATTTCGGAATAGAGAAATTTCTTCTCTGAAACATACTTTCTCTGAATGTATATTTATATATTTTTATAACGAGAAATCTTTATAACATAGTCTCTTCAAATACGTGATGTTCAAAATATATTTTCCCAAGTACTGCTCTTTTAAATATCATCAAAACACGTGATGTTCAAAAAATATTTTTCCCAAGTACTTCTCTTTCAAATATAATCATTCTGCAAAACAAATATTTTTCAAATATAATTTCGAAAAGAAGTCCTTTAGACATAACTTTTCCTGGAGATAATTTCTTTTCAGCTATATTTATCAATATATATATATTTATATCTTTCGATTAAAATCTCCTCAATCATAAAACTATCGGAACTCAGCCCGCCACTCAGAATTTGTCATGCAATGCAGTACAGGGGGGAAAGCTCCAGGATCTCTGTCCGTATTCCCAATTTAAATATGCGATGCAATACAGGGGGAAAGCTCCCGGATCTCTGTCCGTAGTCCCAATTTAAATATGTGATGCAGTACAGGGGGAAAGCTCCTGGATCTCTGTTCGTAGTCCCAATTTAAATATGAGATGCAGTACAGGGGGAAAGCTCCCGGATCTCTGTCCGTAGTTCCAATTTAAATATGTGATGCAGTACAGGGGAAAGCTCTCGGATCCCTGTCCGTAGTCCCAATTAAATATGCAATGCAGCCACTGAGAAAAACAACCAGAATGCGACAGAACCAATATATATTGCCACAACCAGCGAGAAAGCAAACAAGGCCGAATACAAGGTGCGATGAGCAAATCAATACAAAGACTTAAATCACAAAAGTGGTAACAACTCGCTCATAAGAAGTAGCCACTGAGAGGAATGCCAAGCGCAAAGAGAGAACAACATAACGAGGGGATGACAAGACAAATATAGCAACGATTCTATACATTCAAGTTCGCAACCAAGAAACCAAATCATCCCGGCAAGGGAATCAGCTATAACTAATCTCACTTAGACAATTAGCTTCACCGAATAAACTAAGTTTTAACAATGCTCAGTAAATAGGCAACATATGAAGGAAGACATAGCATAACGGTAGGAAAAACAAAGTCTACATTTAAGTCAATTAAGATCATATAAGAAACAAGGAATGCTAGGCAAGTACTTCTAACTTGAACAGGAGGAGATGAGACTAGAAATTTGGAAATTCAGATATAACAAGTTCAATTCATATACGAGGAACATAAGGACCCAAAAATCCCTAAAGGGCAATCTATCTGCAAATAAGTTCGAGTACACACTCGTCACCTCGCGTATGCGGACTACAACCAACATAGAAGACTCAATCCTAAGCTCCCCAATTTACTTACCCAAGTTACCCAGGTGAAAAATCCTCCAAAAATCGTCTCTCCCGAGCTCCCCAATTCTAAAATGGTGAAAATAACATAAACCCTCGGATCTGATATAATTGCCCAGAAATTCCGCACCTACGCCCTGGGACCGCACCTGCGGAAATACCATTGCAGGTGCAAAAACCCACTAAGAAGCCCGGGGTCGCACCTGCGGTCAAATGGCCGCACCCGCGGCTCCGCATCTGCGGAAGACACACCGCACCCGTGAGGATTGGAGGATTGGGCTAAGTCCGCACCTGCGAGCTCCTCGCCGCACCTGCGTTTTCGCACCTGCGGAAGGTCCATCGCAGGTGCGAGACACCAGAACCAACATTGGTTTAGCTGTCTCCCAAGTGCTAATAACACCCGATGAGCATCCTAAACGTACCCGAGGCCCCCGGGACCCCGTCCAACCACACACACAAGTCATATAATCTAACACGGACTTGCTCGAGGTTTCAAACCACATAAAACAACACTAACACGATGAATTAAACTAAAAGTCCATGAAAATTCTTCAAGCTTCTATAAACATTAAGTTTTGCATTTAAGGTCTGAATCACGTCAAACTAAGTCCGTTTCTCACCAAATTTCTCAGATAACACATATAAATCATATCGAACCAATACCGAGCTTCAGAATCATAATACGGGACTGATATCACAGGTTTCACCATAAATTTTATTTTTAAAAACCTTTATATTTTTCAGAAAATAATTTTCTTAAAAAAAATTCATTTCTCGGACTTGGGACCTCAGAATTTGATTCCGGGCATACGCTCAAGTCCCATATTTTCCTACGGACCCTCCAGGACCGTTAAATCACAGGTCCGAGTCCGTTTACCAAAAACATTGATTGAAGTCAACTTTATTCAAATTTCTAATACAAAATTATAATTTTTATAAGTTTTTCACATAAAGGCCTCCCGGCTACACGCCTGGGTTGCGTACACAAATCGAGGTGAGATAGAAGGAGGTTTTCACGACCTCGAAACACAGAATTAGATAGAATATGCGGGATGATCCTTTTGGGTCTTCACAGAAATATACCTCACAAGAATATGACCAGCACACTGGTACAACAGGAGATGAAATACTGGCTGATGCATCAGCCTATCAAAGGGTCATTGGGAGGCTGTTATACTTGACAATAACTAGACCATACATTAGTTATATTATTCAGACTCTAAGTCAATTTATGCAAGCACCAAAAAGGTCTCACTGGGATGCAGCAATTAGAGTAATAAAGTACATTAAAAGGGATCCAGGAATGGGGATTCTTATGAGTAGTGTACAGTCAAATACTCTAACTTGCTACTGTGATGCTGATTGGGCAACATGTCCCAATACGAGAAGATCAGTGACTGGGTTCTTAGTGAAGTTTGGGGAGTCGCTAATATCTTGGAAATCAAAGAAATAACAGACAGTTTCAAGAAGTTCTGCAGAAGCAGAATATAGGAGTTTGGCAGAAGCTACTGCAGAAATAACTTGGTTGCTAGGATTGCTTTAAGAGTTGAAGGTGCCCATTGAAGAACTAGTAGATGTATTTTGTGATAGCAAGGCTGCATTGCATATTGCAACCAATCCTATATTCCACGAGAGGACGAAACATATAAAGATTGACTGTCACTTTGTACGAGATAAGATTAAAGAAGGAAAGATAGCAGTACACCATATTGGCACCAAACATCAACAAGCTGATTTACTAACAAAAGGTTTAGGGAAAGTGCAACACTGTTTCTTACTTAGCAAGCTGGGAGTGATCAATGTTTTACACCCCCAGCTTGAGGGGGAGTGTTGGAATGAATAACAATTAAGCCTTAATTGTAGTTAGAGAAGTTAACTATATAGGTTAGTTAGTGTTAAGTGTACAGTTAGTTGATAGTTAGAAATTACTTAAGAGAATGATAACTGTAATTATATATATACGCTGTAATGTTGCACTGAATACAAAAATTTTTTTTTCTCATTTTGTGGAATGTTCCGTCAGTCCCATTCCTCATTCTTTCTGTCTAAATACACCATAGCTCATCCTTCCTCCATGGGAGAAGCTTGAAGCTAGAGAAGGATCATTAATTCACAAAAATAAATAGAAAACACTAAATAAATAATATGAAATGGCACTGAAAGACAACTCAAAAACAAGAAAGAGTTTGAAAATAGTTACATCCCCTCTTCATTTTTCTTTTCTTGATTTTCCTATGTTAGTTTTTATATTGATGAGTTAATAAATTAAAGTGTGAAATGGTTAATGAAAGAAAACAGTTCGCGATATTAGTTCTTATTAGCTTTTTCTTTGACTATTAGTATTAGCTCAAGAAACTTTCAAATAAATGTATTTCAACTTGGGCGTTGAATTATTTATTTTTTGTTTGACCAAAAGACCAAGTCATGATATAAATATTTGGTCACACTCCAACCGTGTATTGAGATGTTAATCATTCTTTCATCTTCCATAGAAGTTTCTGTTCGGATTCTAAGAATGAAAAACTTCTCGATAAAAGGAATTTTAGCTAGGTTTGGTCATAAATTTTCAAATTTGTTTTGAAAATTTTAATTTGGGTGAAGTTTGGTTTGAAGATGAAAAATATGTTTGGACATACGTTTTCAAAACATATTTCCCAACTTTATTTTGGAAAAATATGTATAAAATCCCAAATGGGGGTGATTTTGGGATTTGAAATTTGGAATTTGAGATTTTGCCAAAATGCAAGCAAAACTTATGGCCAAACATGAATTTGCCAAATTTATTTTGACAAAACTCATGACCAAACGGGTCCTTACTCTCTTAATGAACTTACTCTGTCGGGTTGAGTGTTAGTTTATTTGATGATTTTTCTGCAACATGATTGAGGTTAGTAGTGTAACATCCTCTTCCCAATTTTTCTTCGTTGGAAAACCAATTTAAAGTTGTAGTAGAAAACTTTAATCGTTTAGTATTCAATATTTGCTAGTTTATTTAATTTTTGTCTAAATATGATTTGTAGTCAGAACTAAATAAGAATAAGTTTTCCTGTTTCTACTTGAAATATATTCAATACTACTATTATAAATAGGGGTATTGTTAACTTATTTTATGTGTGGAAACATGTGGAGAAAAAAATTGTAAAGATCTTTTAGAAACTAATTTCTCGGCACGTGCTTTACACGTGTATCACAAGTTATGTAGTACAATAAGTTTGTAAAAATTTCCGATACTATTCAGATGAAGCTTTGAATAAATAAAGTACAAGTTTTTGGGAATGGTCAGTGTGAATTATAGTATAATAAATTATTTGTCAGGGTCAAAATGATGGAATAATCTCATAACCTATGAAGATGAACTATCAAAGTCTAATTAGATACATGTAATTTTTATTTTTACGCTTTTCAATTTTTTGAGGTAAAAAGTTATAACGAAGCATATCGCACTTAATACTTTTTTATAGACGATATGAAAAATGATCATAATTGTCCCTGAACTACAGGCTTAGGACTAAATATATCTTTCGTCCATCTACGGCGCCGAAGTACCAAAACTCTAAATTTTGAGAAATTATTTGAATTGTCTTTTATGGCATCAACCACTTCTCCAGACACTCTATAAGACGATTAAACTTGTTCACTTCTCCATTTATTGTGCAAAATGAGCCAACCAATCAAAGCAAAAGAACATGAAAACTAACACATAAATTTATTTATAAATAAAGAAAGAAGAAAAAGGTCACCAAAAGAATCCAATACACAGATTCCATAGACAAAGTGAAACAATGAAATTCTGAAACGAACTAAAAGCACAGCAAAATATGGAAGAAAGCTTAACAGAATAGAGAATTTGGTGAAGAAAAGTTTAGATGTCACACCTGTTGCTTTAACAAAAAGAGCGAAACATTGTCATGGGATTCTGATTTTTAAATACAACAATTAGACGGTGCAACTATTGGAACTTTGGGGAGATGATCGTTACGATATAGTAGCTTAATGTGTTGACTACATTGTTCACAACAGTATCTCAGGCATTACATATATAAAGAACAACGAAACTGCGTATTAGTTTAAATATCAGCTAACCTTTTCATAAGAACGCGCTATTCTATATGATTAAAACATGTCATATATAATATAAGTACATAACAATCTTTTTGTTCAAGTTTGATATTCTCATTCTCCCAAGGGCAATTCAACAAATTTCTAACTGAAAGCAGATATAAAAGTATTCACTATTTCATAAACTGAGTACTTTAACATTTGAAACCACCATTGAAATTGTTATATAAGTGACAAACATCTTTATTTCAAAATAGGATGAGGTGCAACAAAAGAACTTGAATTATCTTTTTTTTGGCTACTGAGGAAGTAGGATATTTCCAGCAAAACGGATATGATAGTGATAATATTAAAACGTGTATGTAATGAGTAGTATAAAATGTAAGAAAAAAATTACAAGCTCAATTGAATAACGATTTTTCTATTTTATGAGTTGATTAGTGGACTTCAATAATTATATGTCGTCTGAACCTGAAAAGTTAAATCAGTGAATTTAGTTAGTTATGCAATATAGATAATAATCTAATACTTATGTTGTTCGTTGCAAGTATTTTTTATATGCTCGTATCGTACCTAACACTTCCTTGTAGACGATGTTCTTGGTATATGATCCACTTCGACGTGTCGGTTGCTCTGTCTAGAACTTTTAATGTGGACATTGATATTCCTCTTGAAAGTGCAACATACAGTTGTCCATGCGAGAAAACATGTTGGAGAAAATACAAGCCAACAATGGGAATGGTTTGGCCTTGTGCTTTATTTATTGACATGACAAAACAAAGACATACTGAAAATTGATTCCGAATGAACTTGAAAGGATATCCTTCATTTTCAGGGGGTGAAAGCTGAATGCGTGGTATAAACACTGCTTTGTTGCACAATGACTAATCATAATTTATGCATGTAAAATGTTTTTGTCAAAGCCTCTACATATTATTCTTATTCCGTTACATAAGTCATTTGAAGGGTCTAGATTCCTCAGTAGCATGATTGATGTGTTCTCCTTCAACACTAGCCTGCCATAAAATTAAAAATTTAAAGGAAAATCATTTTTTATTGCATGTTCCAATTGTGTATGGTTTAGGTAAAACAAAGAGAAATAGTGGATAAACAAATTATATTTATAAATTATGATTTACATGATAAAATACCTATGCAGGGGAAGAACATTGGGTGTTAAATTGTTTAAATATTCTTTTTGGTAATAATTATTGGTGTCATCTTCTGCAAAGTCAAAACTAATAAATATTTTGCTTTCACCTTGGAACATAGCTATCAACCTTTCATTTAGCTTATCAACATGCTCATTTCTGCTTGCTAAGATAGCTCGCTCTGTTACATATTTTGCAGAGTTAGCATTCTGTTGTAGTGATGGGTATATTTTGTTGAGTAAACATTCTTCAGCAATACCATCACCATTATACTTGACAATCAAATGTTCTAGAAGAAGGATCAAATTATCTTTTATTTTAGGCTCTTCTCTGTTGCCAACACGAAGTAAGAACTCACTAAATGTTGGATCAGTTCTTGCTCTCATATTTCTAATAAATTTGATTTTTTCCATCAAAGGCCATAGATATGATTTTACCAAGCTTGCATTGCCTATTTCTACTCTTGTTGATTTTGGAACAACTGGTAATACTTGACGAAAATTTCATCCAAAAACCATGACTTTTCCACCAAAAAGTTTATCGATGTCCACTTTATCTTTAAAGCTCCTGTCGACTGTTTCTATTGTTTGTCGCTTGGCCATGGGCGCTTAATCCCATATTATTAATTTTGCTTTTCGAATCAATTTAGTTGCACCACTGTTTTTTGACATGTTTGTCCTGGTCGTTTCATTTGTTTGGAGAGGAATGCCAAACCTAGAGTGAGTTGTACGACCTCTTGATAAAATTGAAGTTGCTATTCCATGGTTGTTGTTGCTAAGACTAGCATACCTCTTGATCTAACATTTTCCAACAATGCTTGATGTAAGTATGTTTTACCAGTTCCCCCAGGTCCATCAACAAGGAATAAAGTATCTCTTCCACAATCGATCGAATGCAAAATGGTTTTGAAAGATTTAATTTTGATTGTGCCTCCAAATATTTTGTAGGTATTTGTACAGACATTTATTCAACAATTTCTTTGCATTCCTTTGGGAAAACTTCAAAAATTGGTGATCAATGCAAGGCAGATCATATTTGTTGATGCTCTTACCCATACTCTTCAAATAATAATTAATACTCTTAAGAGTACATTGCAACTGAGTTGTGGGTGATTTTTCATGTGCCCTACCAAAGTCTTCAAACATATCCTCGAAATATGTATCCTAGAGTGTTCTAATTTCTGTGGGGTTACAATGTAATAGAATTGTTGCGAACAAACTTCGGAGAGCTGATAGCATTTTGAAAAGGGCAGCTTCATGCAAACATTCTGATATGATGTCATCTGATTCTAAGAACCCTCTTTCTTTGGCTGCTTCTTTAAAGGTGTTACACTGTCTTCCATTGACATTGAATAAGTTCTTGAATGAAAATGGTCCTCTAACATGGTTTAGTAATAACCGCTCATAATACCTTTCTCCCTCCTAGGATTAGCTGCATTATTTAGTACATGTCAATAAAATTGATAAATGAAGGAGTTTGTTTATATTTAAAAATTAGCGTTGTATGCCTTACCAGTTGCAATTCGACCAATTACAGATCTTCTTTTTCTTTTTGTCCAAAGCTTTCCCTGAGGATTCCAAACATAATGTTGAGGGAATTCTCTATAAAGGTATGTCCGTGCTTCAGTTTCGATGGAGCACGTCTTGAAATATTCTGTAAGCATGATTTGCCTGTTATTTTCCCACACGATGATACTTTGCAAATTACGGTTCTTCCAATAAAATATTAAGGGTTGATCTAAAGTTAGAATTTTCATATTTATAATTTTGTATCAAAATGTGCAACAATTTTAATTATGTAACTTTAAAATTTGTGAACCTGAATGTTTGTCGGGGAGATGTAGTTGAAGGTTAATAATTGGAGGTTGCATTTCACCTAGATTGAATTCATAAATTCTCCATAGTGCTTCTGGTGGTGAAATCCACCTTGAATCTTGAAAATTTTGGATCTCATCAATGATTTTTTTCTCCATCACCAACTCAATATAAACGGCACACCTATCATGACCTTTATTTATATACTTGTAAAGGTATTTTATTGCTTTTATGCCTGAGTAGACCTCAACATTAATGTGACAATTATATCTCGTAAGCAAATAATCATTATATGGCACAACCCATTGGTTATTCATTTTCTTTCTGTGAATGGTCTCAAACCTTCCATCATTTCTTCTTTTGTAAATAGGATACCCATCCTTTGCTTACATTTATTTGTTGATGAAAGAGCAAGGATAATGATACTTTGTGATGACCCAAAGGGTCATCTTGTGTTTTAGAACTCAATTTTGTGCTCGTTAGCCTTAAAAATCTCATTTTTACCCTTCTCGATTTGCATGCACAGTCTGAATGTATTTTTAGAAAGCTTTTAAGTGAAAAATTGAAGAAATAATAATTTTTGGCCTTAAAAATGATTTTTAGTTGACTTCGGTCAACGTGTTGAGTAAACATACCCGTACCCGTATTTTGACGGTCCCGGTGGGTCCATAGTAAAATATGAGATCTGGGCGTATGCACAGAATCGAATTCCGAGGTCCCTAGCTCGAGATATGAATTTTTGACAAAAATTGAAAGACTGAAAATTATTAATCTTAAAGAATTTGCTTAATGTTTGATCTGGTTGGTATCGGGCCCGTATTTTTTGTTTCGAAGTCCGGTACAGGTCCGTTATGATATTTGTACCTTATCTATGAAATTTGGTGAGAAACGAAATTGATTTGACGTGATTCGGACCATTAGTTAAGAAAATAGTAATTTTAAAGTGTTCTTGAGAAATTCATAGGTTTTGGTGTTAAATTCGAAATTCTAGGTGTTATTTTGAGGATTTGACCACACGAGCAAGTCTGTATGATATTTTTAGACTTGTGTGCATGTTTGGTTTAGACCCCCGAGGGCTCGGGTGAGTTTCGGATAGGCTACAGGATGTTTTGGACTTGAAAAATCTGGTGTAAATGGATGTATCTACTGTCTGATCCTTTGTTCTTCGCGATCGCGTAGTCACTCTCGCGATCGCGAAGGAGAACTATGCTGGAAGGGGATTTTCTTCTTCGCGAACGCGGAGCATTGGAGGTGTTACCCTTCGCGAACACGACCAGTCTCCACGTGAACGCGGTGGCTTAGGGACCTGGGGGGATAACAATACTCATCGCGAACGCGACACTTGGCTCTCGAACGTGTAGGCTGGGGGGCAGTAAGCTTTCGCGAACGCAAAGTGTATCTCGTGAATGCGTAGGCTAGTAGAGCCAAAGCTTCGTGATCGCGACAGGCCCTTGTTGATACCCAATTTTTCCTCAAAATATTTTTTAAATTTGCATATATAGCTTCAAAAATCATGTATCAATAGCAATTGATATTTTTCCACAATTTTCCTATATTTGTATTAATTTATCCAGGATTTTATTGCCAAGAAATAATTATAAAATTGCATTACAAATGATTTCAAAAGCATTTCTTGGTTTCATTAATTATTTTTGGTCCTATTAAGACCAAATTATTTCATAATTAGCCAAATTGGTACCGTTTGGCTATAATTGTAATAATTTTGCAATTATAGCCCAATCATACGATTTTATACTATTTTTATCCAGAAAATAATCATTTGTATTTTTAAAATACTAAGTAATCATCTTAATTATTTTCTATGCATGAAATTTATTTTTATAATTAACAACTATTTTTATAAATTGTTTTAATTAATTTACATTGGTATTTAACAAATAGCCACTTTCATTTCATTTATAACCTACGTAAACCAGACCCAAGTCTAATTAAAAACGGCCTAAATACCCCCAGCCCAATACAATCCTACCCGACCCAATCCCTTGTCTAATCTGGACTGTTGATCAATTTTAATCAACGGTACATATCTCCCCTTTCCTTAATTAACCCTAGAGACTACCCCCTTCCCATCTCATTTCTCTCTTTCACTCCACCGTTACACATCTTTCAAACTCTCTCTGCTAAACCTAACCTCTCACCGGCCGTCGAATTGCCGGTAACTATGGTGGTCTCACCGCCATCCCAGCCTCCGTGGCTCCTTCCCATACCGGGTTATTGCTGCCTTGAGGTCCTCAAAGGAACCAGAAGGCGGTCTACTCACCTCCCATGGTTTTCATGTCATTCTCAGGCCGTCCATGGGCATCTGAGGAAGATCCTCCCATCTCCGGCTAGAACCTGTGGTTTCTAAACCGACTCTCTCTCTGAAGCCCTAATTTTAACACTGGATTTCTTAGATCTGCAATAGATCTGGGTATATTCCAAGGTATTTTGTTGTTTTCTGAAAGGTTTTCCTATTTTCCTAAAACATCTCTTCATCTTCAAACTAGGGTTTCTTAACCCCTTTTCAAAAATGATTCTTCTTCTGACTTTAGTGTTACTCTGTGATATTCACTGTGTTTAAACGATTTGTTTAAGTTTTCCTTTATCTGATTTATTATGTTGAAAACCCTAAGTTTCTTAGTTTAATCTTTGGGTTCTGAGTTTATTTGTACTGTTCGTTCTCTCAAACTTGTTTGCATGTTTGTTTCTCATGAATCTGCTTCGATTAATCTGAGTATTTTTGTGATTTTCACCCTGTTTAACTTACTAAGGATTCTGATTCTGCCTATTATGCGCTTACTTCGCTAACTCTCAGAGGTTTATGTTTATCAGTACTATATTCCAGTTTGAATCCCTAATTCTATATGGCCTTTACTTTACCATGTCTATTAAGGTTCTAATTCTTGCCTTCTGCCTTGCTTATCATGTGTTTATTCAGTGCAATTTGTGTTGATTCCCCCTAATCAGTACGATTTCCTATTTAAACCTTTGATTCCCTGTGATTGATACCTTTCACTAATCTCTTATGATGATTTCCATGTTGATTTTCCGACCTTAGCTTATTTCTTGCCTTATTTTATGGTCGACTATGCAGTCAAATTAATTCTCTTGTTATTTCCTTAATTAGAATCCTCTGAACCTAGCCTCAATTACCTGTTCTATACTGGTACTGTGCTGAAATTATTTTCCTTATTGTGTTATATTCCAGTCATATGGTGTGTTTCCTTATTTATTGCATGTCTATTACCGTTCAAAGTTAACTCCTTAATTGAAGGGAGTACTTATATTGATCTTATGTTGATTGATTCTGATTCCCTAATCACTGCCTGACTTTGATATTTACCTTATCCTACCTAGTTTCAAACTACTATATATGCTCTCTCTCATTGACACTAAACAAGACGAACACATTAGTTCAAGCTTTATCTCATACACTCAAAACTTTCTGCTCTCTTTCTGTGTCACTTACTATTATTCTGAGTTAGCCGGTTGCAAGCCAAGGCTAACTATTGTGCTCTCCTTCCCCTTCACCTTTGTGTTTACTGTCCCTTTACTGGTATGCTCTGATTTTCAATTTAAGTCCCAAAACCAATATGTTTCTTTTACTGCTTCAGTTTATCATGTTCCCAATCTGTTTCTATCTATTGTTTTGTTGTTCAACATGCAATTGACCTCTTTGCATCATTGCTTCATCTAGTAGGCTAATTATGTCTTAACTCTTTAGGATTAGCATGTTCTTATAAACTTGTAATATGATTCAATATGGCTCAATTCTGTTTTGATGCTGGTGTATTAGTAGCCTAGTTCTGGTATGCCTTATTGATTTGTTACCCTAAGTTGCCCCGATGCTATGCTCAATCATGTTTAGTGCTTCTATGTCCTCCCTGCTACTATGAAATCATATACTATGTCATCTCCCAATCCCATGAATCCCCCTAAGCACTTCTGATTCTGTGACTATGTTCCAATTAGCATTCCTGAATTCATGTCTCATTATTCACACTATTAGCCACCCCTAATTGCAAGAGACTTGTGTTTATTATATATGTATTATATGTCCCTAGTCCCCAATTATCCCTGCGTGAAGGGTTGTTATTTGAGTATTGCTTAACCTGTTTGGGCTCTATGTTTGATCTGTTTGTTCGTTGGATTTCACCATTCTTATCAAAATTGTTTTACTGCTAAACAACTCTCCTATTTTATAAAACTACTGTAACTGAATCCCTTCTTTCAAATACTGCTTTCCTACTTAAACCATTTTCAAACTATGTCAAGCACTCTTATTCTTAGGTCCTTAGGTTCAACCCCTCCAGTGTATAACTGCCTTGGGATTCCTGTGAGATCCCTCTAAACTATGATGCACTCAGGCTGGCCCTTCCACACTGCACTTACTCAATTATGGTTATGAAATCTGAGGTGTGAGCACTGGCCGGGATCCCTTGAGGTCTATAGAGAACTCTGTCACGCCCGGATATGAGAAAGACTATGAAACATTTGGGCACTTGAGGTTCTGGGGAATCTGGGTCTGTTTTGCAGGCTCCCTATAGTGTAACTTCTTCTTTTCCTTTATCTATTTATGTAATTTACTCAATTGGTCCGTAATGATTATTTGTAAACAGATATTGGAGATGGCTAGTGAAGTGGGGAGGGTAGCCATATAGTTCTGTTAACATCATTGGGTAGAAATCATGTTTTAAGCTTTATATTGTTTCTATATGCATTAGAATCCATGTTTTAGGACCAGCATGTTCTTTCAAACCATGCCAAGCATGCACTAGATATCATGTTCCTAGGATTTCATGTCTATTGTTTCAGCATCTCATCCATGCTTTATGTTTATCGATTAGAAATCCTGCTCCTAGGACAATAAACAACGTTAACATAAAAGTTGTTACTCTTGTGCATTCAAAATCATGTCCCAATCATCCTGTAACTCTGTGTGCATTTTAGAAATCATGCTTTAGGAATCCTGTGCATCCTGAAATTGTGTCTTAGCCATCCTGCATTTATATGTGCATATTAGATACCATGCTCTAGGATTTCGTTTACATATGCTTAACCACGCCTAGTTTCACTACTGACTCACGAAAAGGTAGAAACAGTGTCACATCTAATTGTCTTGCTCTTAATAAAACTAGTAACATTCTCTGCATAATCGTATCATTTAGAACATCATATTTTAGGTAAAACAACCCCTGAACTATTTTTAACAATTCTGGTAATTACTACGCACAACCCCACGCCTAGGAAAGCCTTTGGTAATGAATCTCTTTAAAAGGTGGAACACGGCTTGGATGTGTTTACTTTCTAATGGCTAAAAGGTTTTAAAATCAGTAGACAAACTGATTAAGTTATGAACCTAAGTTGCGACAACTTTTGTCGACTTTTGTCTCATAAATCGTTTGACTTCAAGACTTATGATACGGATATTATATGATTAAAATACCTTAAAACACTATCTATTGAGTGTATTAAGCACCTCTAGGTTTACCCGAAAATACGGCTGACAACATCTTTGATTCGTTTAACTTCTAATACTTGTTATCCACCCTTATACACCTTTGTATCATTTAAGACCAATAGGATTAACTTCTTATTATCTTAAAGATAATATCTTCATGGATTTACGTTGACTACCTTATGGCATGAGCTTGTAACTTGTGAAGACCTTTTCCAACGTTCCACCACTTGCTTGACTTCAAAACGTAGAACACAACTATCATACGATAAAAATTAACTCATAGAATAACCTCCTTATCATGTAATGAACCATAGTCTCACCCTAAAGTACATGTTATAACATTCCAAACTCGTCGGCTTTCGACAAAACTTATTTTTTTCAATTGTTTTAGCTTCTAAGATTTCCAACCCTCTTGGTACTCGTTATTCATGATCTTAAATATATGTAACCTCCAACGTAATATGATTAACTTACTTTATATTCCATCAAATAGAATCTTATTTCTGAGCTTACATCAATTGACTTACGATGTACTCTCACGTACGAAAACATGGGGTGTAACATCATTCTCCCCTTGGAACATTCGTCCTCGAATGTTGACTAATTCACTTTTCCATATCTTATAGCAATAACTCTTACGAATAAGTTAATATCGTCTTGTCCAACTAGGGAGTTGTTCGGTGAATAAATCCAAAGGCTAGAACATTCCCCCCTTTAGGCCTCTTTCTCACACCACGACTTGTGGTTGAACTCCTTTCAATGTCGTAACTATTTCTACCTTCTTTCATGCAGCCTAGACAATTCTAACCTTGAATGTGTGCCAATGCGACTCTTATCTCCTTTTTTATTTCTTGTTAGCTTTTAACCTATCTTTATGATTCACTTTGTGAAGATATATTGTACCATGACAAGCTGTCCCTCTGGGCATCTATAGGTGTATTAAAGTTCTTTATTTGGTATTTTGTTGAACTTACAACTATTGTTATATCTTGTTTCATAGCCTCAGTTATCTATGCTTATGGCTTTACCACTACTAGGTAGGTCATACTATACCATAACTCTTACTTCGATTTATTATAATGGAGACTTGCCACCCAACTCCAGGTTTTTCTCTCACCGCTTATCCTATATGTATAAATCTAAGACATTTAATGCTTTCTTATTACCGTCCATCTTAATAATGACAGCATAATATCATCTCATACTTTGTAACTTTCATCCATCGATTGTTGATTCACCTTAATGTTAATCTATAATCTACCACTAATAACTTGAAACCTCTTATATAATTTATCATCACTAGGGCTCACGTCTCATCGGGGAATATCTGAAGTGATTTTCTTGATCCACTTAGGGACGATACTATACTCCAATAACTGTATGTTATAGCATCCCAATGTGATTCATCTTACGGGGGTATTCTAATCCCGTGCAGTTCATGAAATACTTGTTCTCAAAATCATTACTCAATCAAAGGTCTAAACGTCATCCTCTTATCATTTATCACAATTACACCCTTACTTTACTATTATGGTAGCATTCTATCTCTTCTAAATACTCCTAGTTTTAAACTCCTTTGAGTTCACTCATGCTATACTGAGATTTTTATAACTATATGGAAACCATCAGCTCTCTTGTTGTGATGGGTTTAATCTTGAAGAATTACCTATTCTCGTCACCTTCTCACTAACCTTTTCTTATCCTTACTCATGCCTAGCTAAAACCTTGTTTCTCTACCATACATTAGCTTGCGACCTACGCACATCTACTTATACTACTCGTAACCTTCCTTTCATCATGTTAGCATCATAGATTTCCTTTCACGCCTTCTCAGTTGTCTTAAATGTAAACAATTACTCTTCCTGGTCGTTCTGCCACTTGCTGCATGGATAGGCCTATCTTAGTGCCCATGAATACGGGAGTTCCCTGTAACTCATATGATCTCAATTATCAACTTTTGATTGATTTTTTTTTTCTTCTTCTGTTCATTAGCTACGATAGATTCCACTTTCTTATGGAGTTCATACAACATTATAATGTGACTGTTGTTACAAGACCATTTCTACTTTAGGTCACTATGCCTATGTTGAAGCCTGCTTCATTATTTCCTCAGCTAGTCTTTCGTTGTAGTACTTAGGGAAGAACTTCTAACTCTTATAAAGCTGAGACCTTATAACATTGTATATCCCATGGTATTTCTGATGTTCTTACTCGCCTATCATTATCATTAGTTACTTACCTCCATGCTCTTATGCTTGTAAGGTTTCTTGCGAATTGAAATTTCAGTTGTTTCCGTTGTGGCACTCTCTTTTATTTTCGTAACACTTATATTGTACCTACTACTGCTCCAACTCTTGTCTGAATATTTCTCGAGGATTACGATTTTGCATCTAAGAGACTGAATTTCCTATGTTGGGTTTCGCTATGTTTATCTTGCATGATCTACTGATTTGCCTATATCCTCTTATCTAGCCATAACTAGGCTCTTCCTGAGTCAACTACTGACTATCCATTTGTCCACTCTCATATCTTTATTTTATGTAACGCCTCTTGGGTTATGTCCTTTGTCTTAACTTACCTCTTGTACGGGATCCTTATGTATCAAGTGTTCATTCCCACTTATATATCAGTATCATCAAGTGCGAAACCCTTATTGATTCACCCCAACATCATGCTTGCATAATGTTCTGGAGTTATATTATATCTGTAGGATATGAATAAATGCAATATTATTCCTTTCACCTTTTACCACATTCTTCCTTTACCATTTGATATTTACCTCTTCATCTTTGGCATTTTGTCTCTACATCTTCACAGACATTACTCGCCTTGTGGTAACTCTTCTACAGAAGGTATAATTGAATTTCGTACACACAAGGGTGACACGTGGTATAACTGGCACATTTAGCCCCTTAAGCTTAACTCTGCTCATAGTGCTTGCTTTAGGGAAGCGTCTTCGTGAATGACCTTTAAAGGTTATTCTTCTATTGTTCATTCTATTATTGTCGAAACACTATCTTTGAAACGATGTCGACTATTACCAATTCCTTTGATCCCTAATTCATGTTCGTTTTTTTTTCTTGTTTACTATCCCATATTAATTTCTATTACTTTGGGGGGCTAACTTTTCCTTATGGTAATCACGTGCGAGTCACCAACTCATTTCTCGAAATGAGGGTATGGCTTTATGGCTTATACTTTTGTATTGTCTCAAGGCCTGTCTCCTCTCATTTTTTTTTCTTCACTTGACTATAGACTTTATCATTATACCATATTTTGATTTACCGCTGTCACTCATTTATCACCTCTTACTCATAATGATTCATTTACTCTCTTCTTATTCCCATGCTAATATCTCTGTCTATCGCCCTATTATAAGAACTTCAACATGACGTTCTTTCACATTTAGCTTTTCCTGCTTCATATCACTCGCTCTTCTGGATGCCTATCATTCTTCTTCTTTTTTTTTCTAGTGGCTGGAGTCATACTAAGGCAAATATTTATCCANCTGACTGTTCTATTCTAGAGCGACCATATGGCTATCTCCAAATGAGAACTATTACCATGTTCTGCACTATCCTTCAAAAATGTTAAATAATGATAACAATCTATCCACAATTTTCTGTTACTCTAACCCCATCTGGATCCTGATATCCTATCCTTCTCTTAAATTATTTCAGTTAGCTCCCATTGGGCATAATTGAGATTGGTATGGACAATTATAGATATCTCTGTTACCGTTGAAAGCAACTAAAATATGCTTATAGTTCTCTGCCAGGATTATAAGTACTGATAATATTTATTAACTCGGTACCTCGTACCCTTCTTTATCTTGCTAAAACTCGTATCTACCTTCTGATTCTCTTATTTCTTTTTACCATATGGGTAGATAGATATTATTTCCTTAGAGCTCCTTATTAAGAAACTAACACATCTTAGTACACACATGATCTGCTGAAGCCCTCACATTTACTCATCATAAGCATGATGCAAAATTGAGTTCCTCTGACTCAACTCTTCCACAACCACATTGCAATCTCTTACCCTCCATCTTTCTAGATGTATGCATCGCCGTATTATAAATAAGATAGAATAAAGGAAATTGAGTTCTTATGATTGGCTCTACCACACGATCTAGAGTAAGAAGAAAGAGTAACAATCCTAATGCCCTGTAGCCTCTTGCTTATACGTGTGGTGCACAACACACCCATAAACAAGACTCTACTAGACATGGCTCATAGAAGACCCCTAGGACATACCTGCTCTGATACCAAGTTTGTCACGACCCAAACTGGAGGATCATGACTAGCACCCGGGCCAAACTTGCCGAGCACCAATGTACATTTTATCTAACCTTCTTATTATCTTTAAGGATAACGAGATAAATATAAATGGTAGATATGGATCATGAACATACATCACATGGGATGACAAGAGGTACGATCTACAACGCTGCCATGAAAGACTATACAGCAAAAAATAGCCAACAAGGCATACCAAACTATACATGAGTCGACACCTGTCTATGAGCCTCTAAAAGAGCATAAGTAATGCAACGTAGACGGAACAGGGCCCCGACATACCCATAATATCTATAACAAAAATGCATACCAAGACCACGACAAGTCCGTAGAAGGGATCTCGCCTATAACCGCGGAACTGGAAAGCCTATTGTGGCGAGGGAGCTTTGTCTACCTGTCTATCAGGACCTGCAACATGACATACATCGTCCACAAATAAAAGGACGTCAAGACGAATAAAGTACTGAGTATGTAAGGCAGGAAAGCATAAATAAGAACAGTAATGTAAAGAGAAATGTAGGAGATACAACCTGTAGCATCTGAATGCTTCTAAGAGACATTAACATGAAACGCATGATACATATATATACATAATCTTTTTAAACATCCGCCTCTGTGGGCATCATCATCATCATAGAACATTCGCCTCTGTGGACATCATCATCATCATCATATCATACCCGGCCTCAAAGAGGACTCGGTAAACCCAACTTATCAGTGGTTGCACAATAGGTGCCATACCCGGCCGACTATAGCGTGGCTCGGTAGAGTAAAATAGATACATATATATAATGCATGCAAGACTCATTGGAATCATGTTCTGAACATTGCGGAGTGACGTAAGGTCGGTATTATCCGTACACATCATTAGGGATAACTCTTTATAGAGAATCTTATAAAAATCAGGAAGTACCAACAACATTGATAACATAAGAATAAAATAAGCAACCTCAACATTAATTGTTCCATAAGAAGGGAAACAATGTAAGTACTGCTAGCTTCTAAGAGTAGAGTATCTTTGGAAGCTCATTCATTGCATTATGTACAATCGGAGTCGTGCAAAAGAAGGAAAGGGATAGCCTCACATACCTTGTATATACTGTCCCAACCTCAAGCTATGCAAAAGTCACGAATCCTTAGTCTACTATAGGAGAAATGACACTATCGTTGCGTTTAAGCGTCGTAACTATTATGTACCGACCACAACCTATTTTACGATGAAACGGACAGAACCTCCCCTATTTATATGACTTCCCACAAGTTAAAAAAATCACTAAAAATCCCAAACAACATCAATGTTAATCATATTGACCCTTCCAAAACAGCCACCAACCGATAACATTACTACCAAGCCTTTCTATATATATTTCACAAGTTCTAGCTTCAATGACTTTGACGCAACTTGGATAATATTAAATACATATATATTAAGAGGTTCCTTACCTTTATACAGAAATAAAAACTCCAATTTGACCTTAATTTTCCATGAAATATCCCTCCAATGCTGCCACAACAACAAGAAAGCGAAACTAGCAATCAATTTGTGTTTTTCGGCACTAGAATCACTTTAGAAGGCTTGAAATCACCTAGGGTTGATATTAAGAACTTGAGGGAGTATTTGCAGAACACAAACACCTTAAAAAAACCTCCCACACGAGCTGGAACAACACAAAAATGAGCAACAACAAGAAGAAAAAGAAACTTACTAGCGCCACGGGATTCACGACACTTGATTTGTGTTGTTTGACATATTTTTGGGTCTTGAATCTTGAGAGAACCTTGAGAGGGTGTTACTAGGATTCTAAGATCTGAATATAGTGAAAATAAATGGCTTAAAACGGGTTGGAGGCGTCATATATAGATCCAAATGTCTTAAACCGCCTAAGTGGGCCCCATAGAGAGGTGTTTGGCGCAGTCTCACGAAAACACGAATATCTCTTTACTCCAAGATCGTATTGACGAACGGTTTAATGAATTAGAAACTAAACTCATAGATCTTCAATTTGGTGGTTATATAACTCCATAATTATAAGTAAATCGGGAGAAAAGCTTAGTAACATTTGACCTAATTTTCAAGTAAAATTATGAACCTAAGTTGCGACAACTTTTGTTGACTTTTGTCTCATAACTCGTTTGGCTTCAAGACTTATGATACGGATATTATATGATTCAAATAACTTAAAACACTATCTCTTGAGTGTATTAAGAACCTCTAATTTTACCCGAAAATACGGCTGACAACATCCTTGATTCGTTTAACTTCTAACACTTGTTATCCACCCTTATACACCTTTGTATCATTTAAGACCAATAGGATTATATTCTTATCATCTTAAAGATAATCTCTTCATGGATTTACGTTGACTACCTTATGGAATGAGCTTGTAA
The DNA here is from genome assembly GCA_005239525.1 of Nicotiana knightiana. Lineage (NCBI taxonomy): Eukaryota > Viridiplantae > Streptophyta > Magnoliopsida > Solanales > Solanaceae > Nicotiana > Nicotiana knightiana. The sequence goes on along the minus strand of ML411153.1, from coordinate 52,251 downwards.
CTTGTGAAGGCCTTTTCTAACTTTTGTTCTACCACTTGCTTGACTTCAAAACGTAGAACACAACTATCATACGATAAAAATTAACTCATAGAATAACCTCCTTATCATGTAATAAACCATAGTATCACCCTAAAGTACATGTTATAACATTCCAAACTCGTCGGCTTTCGACGAAACTTATTTTCTTGAATTGGTTTAGCTTCTAAGCTTTCCAACCCTCTTGGTACTTGTTAATCATGATCTTAAATATTTGTAACCTCCAACGTAACATGATTAACTTACTTTATATTCTATCAAATAGAATCTTATTTCTGAGCTTACATCAATTGATTTACGATGTACTCTCACGTACGAAAACATGGGGTGTAACAGCACGACAACATGGCAACTATGCTAGGGATTTTTCTAGGCTTTTACCATTTCAAACTGCTTTGTGAACTTGTCTTTACTTTGTTAATACTTGCGAAATTTCCTTTTCCCCCTTTATGTGCCATTAATTGTTTATCTCTTTCAAGTACTTGTTCCTTTCAGAATCAAAACTTACATGTTTCTTTTTATTTTCCTTTGTAACTGCTTTTTCAATCATAATTGTTGTATTTACAACTTTCATAACGTGCAAATACATGACAACATGCTTTTATTTCTCATTTATTGTTGCATAATCATTCTCAACATCATATTCCACTCGTTCCTATACAAATCCTATAGCAACGCTTGATGAGTTTTTGCGCTCTTCCATTTTATATCACCCCTAAATTCGGAAAGGCTTATTTGCGGTAAAACTAGTCGATCAGCGGTGCAGTCGACGGTTCCGTGCCTTTCCCCCTCAAGTTGTTCGCTTTGAGGGTACTAGTATAAAACCCCATAGAAGCCTTACTTTATTATATTGTGCATGCATCATGGTCAAACCTAGTTGGGTTAGCGTGGCGTCCGCACAATAACCCTTTAATATAGCCTTATCCAAAAGTCCACTGGGGTTTTCATAATCCCAACAGACACTGTCACGTTCTGTGCATTTATTTGGAGAACTAAATAAACTAGTCGAGTTTGGTGGGGGTAAGGGTCTAACCTTATCTATTTTTCAGAAAATGAGGCATGAAGTCCCCAGGTTCGGCATGGTCCAAGGAATACCACCACTATTGCTGGATTGGTGGGAAGACCTCTCACCTAGTGACAAAGACCATGTGAAGAGGATCCTCGGGAACTTTCCCTCTTTACTGGATATTCAACCAAACAACATGTTGATCGAAGCAGGCACTATGTTATGGGATAGAGAAAGGTCTGTGTTCTGTTTTGGCAACATAGAAATGACCCCCCTCTTGGAGGAGATAGGTGGCTTTGCGGGATTACCTTGGGAAAGTCCAGGTTTGTTGGTACCGGAGAACCGTGCCACTAGGGGGTTCCTGAAAATGATGGGTTTGAAGAAGAACGATGGTTTAGAATGCCTAACAGAGTCTTACATACCTTTTGATAATATCTATGAACGATACGGCCATAGAAAATCCTATCGTATCTTCCACGAGGAATTCTTTATTACTTCCTTGGGTCATATTCGCCACAGGGTTTTTGTGTTCGTCGTTTGCTTCCTGGGTCTGATGGTGTTTCCAAGAAAAGGAGACCGGATTCACACTAGACTGGCTATGGTAGCCAAAACCTTAATGGAAGGGATCGAAGGACAAACATATACCATTGTCCCAATGATCATAGATGATATATACTGAGCCTTGGACCACTTCCAGAAGGGGCCAAACACTTTGAGGGTTGCAATCTGCTACTATAGGTTTGGTTATTGGAGCATCTCCAGAGAGGCCAATATCACCAGGAATTTCCACGAAGGGCGTGGAATGATCATATAGCCTTCCACCACCCTAAGAAGACGACCTACATCCTTAATAGGTTCGCTCAACCGAAAAATGCTACATAATGGGTGCAGTTTTTTGATAATTTGACCGAGGACCAGATTCAATGGAAGTTCGAATGGTTCCCTACCAGTGAATTCATCATCAGATCGAGGGACGCTCCATACCTGGTGTTGATTGGTTTAAGGGGCATATATCCCTATGTTCCCATCAGGGTCATGAGACAAGTGGGTAGAAAGCAAGTTATACTGCAACTCTCCAAAATGAGTCATTACAGGGCAGATTTTCAGGACGACGATATCCCTTACAAATGTGAAGCTCAGCATCTGTGGCATCTCAAGGTTATTGTAGAAAAGGATACCATCGAGCCCGACAGATACCATGCAGGGCATGTACGCTTTTACCTATCATGGTTGGAATACAGCATAGCAAGGATAGTTGAGCCAGGCATCAGCAGAAATAGGGTCATAAACGAAGCGGCTGAGGCTCAGGTGAAATACAATAATCTGCGTAAAGGATTCGTGACTCCGAGGCCTAGCATCTGGAGCAACACAAGACTAATACGGAACTGATCGATGGGTGGAAGGAAAGGACCATCAAATCTAGTGAAAGGTTGGAATATTTGGAGCAGGGTCTGATGGAGCTAGAAGCAAAGACAAGAAAAATGGTCTCCAACTGCCAGAATGCTGAGGGAAACGAAAGAGGGGCATCTAGCAAGGGTATACCTGGTGTTGGGCATGCACGACCTGGGGAGCCTGATTGACAGAACCAAGAAGACCAAGCCTGGGAAAGGTCCTTTGGGGACTAAGTAGTCTAGGTTTCCTTTTCATTGCTTTTACCAATGTAATAAGGCCAAGTGCCATTAGTGACTTTATTTCCTGCTCAATATTTTAATGTCGTTTTGGACTCGTCTATTTTACATTAATGATATGAGGCATCTTTGCATCTATGTTCTCCAAAATCAACTTGTCGCTAGGCCTACCTCTGGCACAATGAGACTCCCAAATTAGGACACGCTTTTATTCCTACACTATGTGTTTGAATACTGCAATATTTTCTCATGACCCTCAATGACTTGGCTACCTTTTGTTCTTGCTTTTGTTTTCTTTCTTTTGATTATTCCCCTCCCCAATGGTTGGTTCGTGCATTCTGGCATCATCATCATATCACACAAGATCCAGGGACCCCCCACCTCCTCCTCTTCCTAGTCCACTTAAAGGCAAAAGCAAAGGCAAAATGGAAGATTTGGGCAACATCAGACAGGAAAACACAACGCCAGTGGAACAAACAGAAGCTCTTGACAATCAAGGTACTCAGGTTCAGAATGATGCTATTTCACGACTCAAGCAAAGGCTGTTGAAACTCCAAGGGGAGCTTGAGCATGCCCGGAACTTGGAAAATTTATCCTTCTCACTCAGTGTCCTAGATGTCATTCAAATTCACATACCTCCTCAGAACACCCCAAACAAATAGAACCCTCCCACGACTCATCATCATACAACTCCACCGAAAAAACAAATTATCCCACCACAGCACCAACACAACAATTTCCAAGGTCCAATAAATACCCCGCTAATTATCCCTGAACCACAAGACTCCACCAGTGACCTCCTCTATGTGCAAACACCAGGTCATCAGAACAACCCCATATACGTGGAGACTCTACCTCACTCCACCCACCACATTGCTTACACACCTGAATCCAGTGAGAAGGATATGCTCATTAAGAATTTGGCCGAGAAACTCAAGAAGCTGACTAGTCAAGTTCAGGGCGTTGAAGGAAGCAAGGGAGTCGAAGGGTTGAACTACGAAGATCTCTGCATACAGCTCGATATTGAACTACCGGAGGGTTACAAACCTCCTAAGTTCGAAATATTCGATGGTATAGGTGATCCCAAGGTCCATATGAGGACCTATTGTGATAAATTGGCTGGAGTAGGAAGAGACGAGAAGATTCGCATGAAATTGTTCATGAGGAGCCTCACGTGAGATCCTTTATTTTGGTACATCAGCCAAAACTCTAAGAAGTGGTCAGACTGGGTAAATATGGCATCATACTTCATGGATCGATTCAGGTTCAATACGGAGAATGCACCAGACGTGTTCTACATCCAGAACCTTAAAAAGAAGCCCACCGAAAATTTTCGCTAGTATGCCGCTCGCTGGAGATCTGAAGCAGCCAAGGTCAGGCCTGCCCCAGAGGAAGAGAAAATGAACAAATTCCTCATCCGGGCACAAGACCCACAGTATTATGAGAGGTTAATGGTGATTGAAAACCATAAATTCTCTGACATCATCAAGCTGTGTGAGAGAATTGAAGAAGGTATCAAGAGTGGAATGGTCATTAACTTTGAGGCCCTATAGGCCACTAGCAAAGCCTTGCAGTCTGGTGGTATATCCAAGAAGAAAGATGCAGGAACGGTAATGGTTGCACAGGGACCCAAATCCCCGTTAGTATACAAAACTTCCCCACTCATCTATTAAGCACCCTCGCCCACCTATCAGTCAGCACCTCCACCAGCATATCAGCCATCGCCACCGTCTACATATCAGCCTACTTCCTCCAGATACTCCCAACCAGCTCCTGTTTATCATACCTACAACTCTCAGCCATCTCACTTCCAATGACACCCTGCTCGCCAAAATTTCCCGAGACCTCGACCCAACTTTGATTGTAGACCTCCTAAAAAATACACTGCCATTACTGAACCTATCGACCAGCTGTATGAAATATTAAAAGCTATTGAATATGTCACTCATATCCCTGCTATAACCTCTAAAAATCCATCCCAATGAGTCAATCCAAAAAATACATGTGCATACCATTCTGGCATGAAGGGGCATACAATTGACGAATGTCGCTCATTGAAGGATAAGATCCAGTCTATGATTGATAACAAGGTCATCCAGGCAAAAGAATCTACTCCCAATGTTCGCAACAATCCGCTTCCAGACCATAGGGATATCAACATGATAGATATAGAAGAAGATTGGGACCCAGAGGGGTCGATCGGGTTAATCATAGAAGGTGATGACCCAAAGAAGCCAGCAGTCACTCTTAATCACATCATAGTCCAGATTTAGCCATCTATAGACGTCGAGGTAACTGCTTCACTCCCATTCAAGTTTGAAACGACACCACCTACAAACACACATTTGCCGTTCGAGGTTGAAGTTATGTCGCCTTCTAAGGCGCCCATTCCATTTGAAGTGAAATTAGCTGCACCAATCACAGTGACAGTGTCAACCACGCCACCTTTTAACGACAAGGCTGTACCTTAGGATTACACGGCTGAAGCGAGAAGGAAAGGTAAAGTCAAGATAGAAGAAGCTGGTGCTGCACAGGGGATGACAAGTACCGGCAGGGTCTATACACCTGAACACTTGGAAGAGTCTAGCAAGAATTCTTCCAACAGGACACCTGTCATTGAGACAGGCCCAGATGATTTTTTTAGGAAGGTGCATACCAGGGAATACTCAGTCATCTATCGGCTGAACAAAACTCCAGCCCAGATATCCATTCTGTCATTGCTGCAGAATTCAGAGACACACATGAATGCTTTGATGAAAGTGTTGAACGAAGCATATGTGCCAAATAACATAACTAGTGGAGAAATAGCCAATATGGTAGGTCAAGTACTGGAGATTCACAAGATCACTTTCCAGGAGGACGAGATGCCGCCTAAAAGGCTAAGTCCTAACAAAGCACTACATATCACCGTGCAATGTGAGGACTACTTCATCACCAGGATTCTGATCGACGGTGGATCCAGCCTCAACATATGTCAGTTGACAACACTCAACAAATTGGGCAAGGGACTGCACAATATCAAAGAAGGGTCTATGAATGTAAAGACTTTCGACGGTTCTCAGAGGTCTACCATTGGCGAAATTGGTCTTTGTCTACAGATGGGACCTACATTGTTGGGAATCGAATTTCAGGTGATAGACATATCAACATCCTATAATCTATTATTGGGACGCCCATTGATACATGCTGCTGGGGCTATAGCATCAACATTGCATTAGGTGGTAAAATTTGAATGGAACCACCAGGAAGTGATCATCCATGGAGACAGAAGCAATCCTATCTATGGTCGTCAGACCATCCCGATGATTGAAGGTAGAAGAAGGGTGGGTGGAGAAACCTACCTCCACATTGAACGGGTCAATTCAGTGGATAAAGACAAATGGTGGGACAGTAAGATCGAAAGCATACTGAACTGGAGTGGATACGAGCCTGGCAGAGGACTCGGGAAAAATCTTCAAGGATTTCCCAAACCAATACAGTTGAAGCACCATGGCACCACTTTTGGGCTGGGATACAAATACACTTGGCAGGAGTACGAAGAATGGTCGCCACCATGGCGCGGTCTATACTATCCATTGGAAAAGCCGATACCGCATCTAGAGCAGACCTTTCGGTAGGCCGACGTAATATGAGGGTCAGAGAAAGAAGAAGCATTGGTGGCCTTGAAAAATCTATTCCTGGAAGATGGTGAGATGGATTGCTGTGTTATTGTTGAGAAGGAGGAAGGCCCTATCATCCAAGCTGTGAGTAAGGGATCATTCCTCAAGAATTGGACTGTCAGACCATCCAGGTCCCCACGAGTCCCGGGGTAGCAAGGCTGCACAAGCATTGTTTATTTCATTTTTGCTAATGATTTCCTTTTCGCCTTTTCTATTTTTGCATTTTCCAATAAAATCTCCAATTTTCCAAAACATTCGAAAATCACTTTTACATTTCAACGAATCTGTATTTATCTATCATCATTTCTCTCATTATCTTATCTATACAACATTACTATTTCTTGTCTTGATGAACCAATGACTGTGACATGCAATGAGACAATGCAACAAAAGGACAGTGATTAAGAAGAAGAGGATGTCATACCCGATGAAATTATCAGAGAAATTGAGGATTTTGAAAAAAAGCCTATGTCCAATCTGGACGAAACCGAGATAATCAACATGGGAGATTCAGAAACTGTCAAAGAAACTCGCATCAACATTCATTTATCACCATAAGAGAAATTGGAATACACATAATTATTGAAAGAATATGAAGACATATTTGCATGTTCGTGTGATGACATGACTGGTCTAAGTACGTCTATTGTGGCTCATAAGCTGCCGACCAATCCAATGTGCCCGCTGGTAAAGCAAAAGCTCAGAAAGTTCAAGCCTGATATGAGTCTGAAAGTCAAAGAGGAAGTTACCAAGCAAATCAACGCTAAGGTTCTCAGGGTAGTTGAATATCCGACATGGTTAGCCAACATCATGCCAGTGCCCAAGAAGGATGAAAAGGTCAGGGTTTGTGTTGACTACCGGTGTGACGACCCAAAGGGTCATCACCAATGTTATTACCCACCCCGTACTTCCAAGGCCTTGAAACCCTCATTTGTAATTGCCTCGATTTGTGTGCGCAGTCCGGGCGCATAGCCAGACAACTTAAATATGAAATTCTGTAAAAAATTCTAAGATTTGATATTAAAATGAATAAATTTGACTTCGGTCAACATTCAGGATAAACGGACCCGGACCCGTAATTTGACGATTCTGCAGGGTCTGTAGGAAAATATGGGACTTGGGCGTATGCCCGGAATCGAATTCCGAGGTCCCAAGCCCGAGAAATGAATTTTTGAGTAAAATTGTTTTCTGAAAATATTAAGGAAAATGAAAATGAAATATGATTAGAAAGTAATGGTATCGGGCCCGTATTTTGGTTCCGGCGCCCGGTACAAGTCTTATACATGTTTTAAGCACTTTCTATAAAGTATGGTGAAATCGGATTTCGTTTGACGTGTTTCAGACTTAAAAATGGAAAATTTGATGTTTTATGAAATTTGATAGAATTCATGGATTTTGAGGCTTAATTCGATGTGTATGATGTTATTTTGGCGAATTGATCGCACGGATAAGTTCATAGGATGTTTTGAGGTAGTGTGTATATTTGGTTTGGAGCCCCGAGGGCTCGAGTGAGTTTTGGATAGGCCACAGATTGCTTTTTTCTGAACTTGGAACTGCTGGTGTGACTGATCTGCAGGCTTCGCAATTGCAAAGCCAGCATCGCAAATGCAAAGGTGCACTGGCTTGCAGTGATAGCAAATGCGAGCCATTCATTGCAAATGCGAAGTCCCTCCTCCTGCACAGTGATCGCAAATTCGAACAATGCTTCGCAATTCTCATGTCAGGGGTGTTCGCAATTGCGAACCCCTGTACGCATTTGCGATGCCAACCAGTAGCCTGCCCTGTACAAAACTTTTTTACTTCATATTTCGTATCTTCTCAAACTCAACACTCTTAGGTGATTTTTCCAAAGAACAAGACTCTTCCAAATCAGTTGTAAGTGATTTTTACTCATTTCTTTCAATCATTAACATCAGTTAACATGTTTTCAACTTAAAATCAAAGATTTTCATGGGTGTTTTGGTAGAACTTAGGTTTTTTCTAAAATTGGGGTTTGAGTGGGTGATTGACCTCCGATTTGAGAGATTTTTATATGGCTAGACTTGTGAGAGTTCGAGGGTTCTGAAAATATAAAATTTACCCGACTCCGAGATGCTGGCCTGAGGGGTGTTTTGGTCATTTCACCTAATTTCGCGTCGTAACCTTGAATTGAATAGTAGAATCAGTTGCATGAGATGTTATTTACGGTATGAAATTTATTTGAATAGATTTGGTCCATTTGGAGTCGGATACTTGTGGCTAACGTGTGGTTTCGGGTTGATTGCTATACTCCGAACCCGAGGTAAGTGTTCGGTCTAACCTTAGCTTGAGGGAATAGGAGTTGAGTCTTGTTTACAACTTGCTAATTGTAGAGTACGATGTATAGGCATGGTGACGAGTATCTATATATTGGTTTCTAGCATGACCGGGAGTCTTTATATTGTGAATATTCTGGTTTTGTGGTAATTTCCATGCTTAATTGATGATTTCTATATGTTGTGAAGAATATGTGAAGAGAATTGTATTTTGTAAACTCTGTTGGAGCATTGGCTCAAAAATTGTAAGGAATAATGAAGAAATATGAGATATTACGTCTTTGGAGCATTGGCTCAAATTGTGAAATCAATAATGAAGAATTATGAGATATTACATCCTTTGGAGCGTTGGCTCAAGTCATAGAATAAATCATGAAAATGAAAGTGAAAGAAAGAGAAAAAGTTATTGAAATATACCCTTGCCGGGATTTAATTGTTTAATTGATGTTACCCTTGCCGGGATTTAATTATTTAATTGATGTTACCCTTGTCGGGATTTACATGTTTAATTATTGTTCCCTTGCCGGGATTCCTATATCTATTATGTTTACTTCCCTGCCCTTGGTTGTGGTTGATGTTTGGGTGAGGAAGAGTGTTAAAGCACGAAGGGTGATGTCGTGCACTTGTCTTGGTGAGAATGAGAGTAAAACACGAAGGATGATGCCGTGCATTGTTTGATATTGTCTCCCTTGCTGGGATGTTGAGATTTCTGTTGTTGTTCCCTTGCCGGGATTTCTATTTCTATTTTGGTTACTTCCTTGCCCTTGTTTGTGATTGATGTTTGGGTGAGGAAGAGTGTTAAATCACGAAGGGTGATGTCGTGCATTGTTTGACATTGTGAGGAAAGAGTGTAAATCACGAAGGGTGATGTCGTGTCGTACGATGTACCATTCCGTACCATATTCATTGATTATACAGTGAGGAAAGAGAGTAAAAGAACAAAGGGTGATGCCGTGCCATGATTTACATTGATCACACTATACATTGCATCTTGAGGACGAGAGTAAAAGCACGAAGGGCGATGCTGTGCCATGATTTACATTGATTACTTTATACATTGCATAGTGAGGACGAGAGTAAAAGCACGAAGGATGATGCCATGCCATGATTTACATTGATTACATTATACAGTGCATAGTGAGAACGAGAGTAAAAACATGAAGGGTGATGCCGTGCAAGTTTGTGATTTCTTGTCCTTATTGATATGCTGGCTTTGTTGTTCTTTTCCTTATTGAGATTTCTTATATGATACTTTTATCTCCCCACCGCATGTTCCCCTTTCTTTATTTATTATTTTCTTCCTATATTTCTTATCCGTTGCATATACGTATATACCTTTATTTGAACTACACAGGTTTATTTGGTAGTCTGGTTCTAGCCTCATCACTATTTCGCCGAGGTTAGGCTAGGCACTTACTCAGTACATGGGGTCGATTGTACTAATGTTACACCTGCACTTCTTTATGTTGTGTAGTTTACGCAGCCGGACCCGGAGGACATCATTATATGGAGTGTCTTCCAGCTCATCATAGTGGCTTCAAGGTATAGCCGTTGGCGTTCGTGGGCCTTGGCGTCTCTTCCATCCCCTTGTCTTCTATTCTGTCTTGTTTTTCCTTTAGTTTCAAAGGCAGATATGTATTTCCTTTTAGACTTGTATTTAGCACTCTTAGACAGTTCGTGAGTTTGTGACTCAAGGTTTTGGGAAAGTTTACGCGTTGTTGTATTATGTTGTCCTTATTTACCCTAGTGCTTCAGGACGCCCTTGTCCGTCTAGTCGGACTCATGGAGAGTGTAGCACAGGCGGGTTCTTTTTCCTACAGCACCAGCCGTCTCTCAGGCTGGGGGAGGCGCCCAGCCTCCTGCTGCCCGCGTGCCAGAGCAGCTAGCTCCACAGTTACAGACTCCGGCACCTCAGCCAGCCGGAGTAGCTCAGTCGGGTAGTGCAACACCGGTAGCAGAGGGAGCACCTATGTCAGCAGATGCTCTGTGGAGACTGGACCGGTTCACCAAGTTATTTACTGCTACTTACATTGGCTCACCATCGGAGGACCCCCAGGATTATTTGGACAGCTGCCACGAGGTTCTTCAGAACATGGGCATAGTGGAGTCCAACGGGGTTGACTCTGCTACTTTTTGATTATCGGGCGTAGACAAGAGTTGGTGGAGAGATTATTGTCTAGCCAGACCAGCTGGATCTACACCTTTGACTTGGACTCAGTTCTCAGAGGTATTTCTGGGGAAGTTCCTTCCCATTACTCAGAGAGAGGACCTTCAGAGGCAGTTTGAGCGTCTCCAGCAGGGATCTATGTCAGTCACTCAGTACGAGACCAGATTCATCACTCTGGTCCGACATGCTCTTATGATACTTCCCACTGATCGGGAGAGGCTTCGGAGATTTATCGAGGGATTGGCCCGGCCTATCAGACTTCAGATGGCTAGAGAGTCAGGTACAGACATATCATTCCAGGATGCGGCAAATGTGGCCAGGAGGATTGAGATGATTCTGTCACAGGGTGGTGGTCAGGGGGTTGACAAGAGGCCCGTCATTTCGATCATTTCAGTGGAGCCTCGTCTGGGGGCAGGGATTCTTCAAGAAGAGGTCATCCTCCCAAACCTTTTCAGTCAGCTCTCCAGGTTTCCCATGGTACTTCAAGTGGTCGTGGTTATCAGACGCACTATTCCGATCAGCAGCCTTGTAGTTCGCCACCAGCTCCCATCAGTGCACTGCCGCATCAGAGTTTTCGAGGTGTTTATTCAGGTCGACAGGGTCAGATTCAGTTCCCTCAGCAGCCGTGATCTTGTTACACTTGTGGCGATCCGGGTCACCTTGCCAGGTTCTGCTCTCGAGCATCAGGTAGTTCTCAACATCAAGGTTATCGTGCCATGGTACAGGCACCAGGTGTTCCATAGCCTGCCCAGCCAGCTAGAGGTCGTGGTAGAGGTGCTAGAGGTGGAGGTAGAGGTCATAGAGGTGGAGCTCAGGCCGCCAGAGGTGGAGGCCAGCTAGCAGTCGGCCGTCCCAGAGATGTGGTTCAGGGTGGTGGGGCCCAACCCCGATGTTATGCTCTTCCAGCCAGGCCAGAGGCTGAGTCTTCAGATGCACTCATTACAGGTACTATTCGGGTTTGTGAGAGAGATGCTTCAGTGCTATTTGACCCAGGGTCTTCGTATTTGTATGTGTCCTCTTATTTTGCACCATACCTGGTCATGCCTAGTGATCCACTGAGTATTCCTGTTTATGTATCTATACCAGTGGGTGATTCTATCGTGGTCGATCGTGTTCATCGTTCTTGTGTTGTGGTGATTGGGGGTCTTGAGACCTGTGTTGATTTGTTGCTTTTGGGTATGGTCGACTTTGATGTTATATTGGGGATGGACTGGTTGTCCCCATATCATGCCATCTTGGATTGCCATGCCAAGACGGTGACCTTAGCCTTGCCAGATTTTCCCCATTTGGAGTAGGAAGGAACTCTTGGTCATTCTACCCGCAATGTTATTTCATACGTGAAGGCTCGGCGTATGGTCGAGAAGGGGTATTTGGCTTATGTACGCGATTCTAGTGTTGAGGTTCCCTCTATTGATTCGGTGCCCGTGGTTCGTGAGTTTCCTGAGGTTTTCCCTTCAGACCTTCCGGGGATGCCACCCGACAGAGACATTGATTTTTGCGTTGATCTAGCTCCGGGAACCCAGCCCATTTCTATTCCGCTGTATCACATGGCCCCGCCAAAGTTGAAAGAGTTGAAGGAACAGTTGCAGGATTTGCTTGGGAAGGGTTTCATTAGACCCAGTGTTTCCCCTTGGGGTACTCCAGTGTTGTTGGTGAAGAAAAAGGATGGCTCGATGAGGATGTGCATTGATTACTGGCAATTGAACAAGGTTACAATCAAGAATAAGTATCCACTGCCGAGGATTGATGATTTGTTCGATCAGCTTCAGGGTGCCAGGATATTTTCGAAGATAGACTTGAGATCTGGCTACCATCAGTTGAGATTAGGGCATCCGATGTCCCTAAGACAGCTTTCCGCACTCGGTACGGGCATTACGAGTTCTTAGTCATGTCGTTTGGGTTAACAAATGCCGCGGCAGATTTTATGGATTTGATGAACCGAGTGTTCAGGCCTTATTTGGACTCGTTCGTGATAGTATTCATTGATGATATATTGATATACTCCAGCAGCTAGGAGGAGCACGAGCAGCATCTCAGAATGGTTCTTCAGGCTCTGAAGTATAGTCAGCTTTATGCAAAGTTTTCGAAGTGTGAGTTCTGGTTGAGTTCAGTTGCTTTCCTGGGTCATGTCGTGTTAGCAGAGGGCATTCAGGTTGACTCAAAGAAGATTAAAGCAGTCAAGAACTGGCCTAGACCAGCATGAGCTACAAAGATTCGGAGTTCTTGGGATTAGCAGGCTATTATCGTCGGTTCGTGGAAGGGTTCTCATCCATTGCAGCCCCAATGACTAGGCTGACCCAGAAGGGTGCCCAATTCAGATGGTCGGACGAGTGTGAGGCGAGCTTTCAGAGGCTCAAGACAGCTCTGACTACAACACCGGTATTGGTTTTGCCCACAGGTCCAGGGCCTTATACAGTCTATCGTGATGCTTCCTGTATTGGGCTTGGTGCAGTATTGATGCAGGATGGCAAGGTCATTGCTTATGCTTCGAGGCAGTTGAAAATTCATGAGAAGCACTACCCAGTGCATGATTTAGAATTGGCAGCCATTGTCCACGCATTGAAGATTTGGAGGTACTACCTGTATGGCATGGCGTGTGAGGTGTTCACTGATCATAAGAGTCTTCAGTACTTGTTCAAGCAAAAGGAGTTGAATTTGAGGCAGAGAAGATGGTTGGAGTTGTTGAAGGATTATGATATTACCATCTTATATCACCCGGGGAAGGCCAATGTGGTGGACGATGCTTTGAGTAGGAAGTCAAATAGTATGGGCAGTCTTGCTTTTATTCCGGTTAGCCAGAGGCCGCTTGCTTTAAATGTTCGGGCTTGGCCAATCGATTTGTGAGGTTGGATATTTCTGAGCCTAGTCGAGTGTTGTCTTGTATGGTCGCTTGTTCTTCATTATTGGGGCGTATCCGCGATCGGCAGTTTGATGATCCCTATTTGTGTGTCCTTAGGGACACAGTGCAGCGCGGAGATGCCAAGCAGGTGACCTTAGATGATGATGGTGTTTTGAGATTACATGGGAGAGTTTGTGAGCCCAATGTTGATGGGATTAGAGAGTTGATTTTAGAGGAGGCCCATAGTTCCCGGTAGTCTATTCATCCGGGCGCCGCGAAGATGTATCGGGATTTGCGACAACATTATTGGTGGCGTAGAATGAAGAAGGATATTATGGCGTATGTGGAGCGGTGTTTAAATTGTCAACAGGTTAAGTATGAGCATCAGAGGCCTGGTGGTTTATTTTAGAGTATTGAGCTTCCCGAGTGGAAGCGGGAGAGGATCACTATGGACTTCATTACTGGACTTCCGTTAACCCGGAAGAAGTTCGATGCAGTTTGGGTCATTGTTGATAGGCTGACCAAGTCAGTGCATTTCATTCCTGTGGCAGTTTCCTATTCATTCGAGAGCTTAGCTGAGATCTATATCCGGGAGATTGTTCGCCTTCATGGTGTGCAGATATCTATCATTTTGGACCGAGGCGCGCAGTTTACCTCACGTTTCTGGAGGTCAGTTCAGCGAGAGTTAGGCACCCAGGTGGAGTTGAGCACAGCATTTCATCCTCAGACGGATGGGCAGTCCGAGCGAACTATTCAGATATTGGAGGATATTCTCCGAGCTTGTGTTCTTGACTTTGGAGGATCATGGGATCAGTTCTTGCCTTTAGTGTAGTTTGTCTACAACAACAACTATCAGTCGAGCATCCAGATGGCTCCTTATGAGACTTTATATGGTAGGCGGTGTCGATCTCCGGTTGGATGGTTTGAGCCGGGAGAGGCTCGGTTGTTGGGTACAGATTTGGTTCAGGAGGCCTTGGACAAGGTCAGGTTCATTCAGGATAGGCTTCGTATAGCTCAGTCCAGGAAAAAGAGTTATGCAGATCATAAGGTTCGAGATGTGGTTTTCATGGTTGGTGAGCGAGTATTGCTCCGAGTGTCGCCTATCAAGGGCGTGATGAGATTTGGGAAGAAGGGCAAGCTTAGCCCTAGATTCATTGGCCCGTTTGAGATTCTTGATCGAGTGGGAGAGGTGGCTATAGACTTGCATTGCCACCCAGCTTATCAGTCGTACATCTAGTATTTCGTGTGTCTATGCTTCAGAGATATCACGGCGATCCAGCCCACGTGTTAGATTTCAGCACTGTCCAGTTGGACAAGGACTTATCTTATGAGAAGGAGCCGGTAGCCCTTCTAGACCGGCAGATTCGTCGATTGAGATACAAGAATTTCCCTTCTGTTCGTGTTCAGTGGAGGGGTCAGCCTCCTGAGGCATCGACCTGGGAGTCCGAGTCCGATATGCGGAGCCGTTACCCTCACTTATTTCCCGACTCAGGTACTTCCTTCTTCTATCCGTTCGGGGGCGAACGATTGTTTTAGAGGTGGAGAATGTGACGACCCAAAGGGTTAGCACCAATGTTATTACCCACCCCGTAATTTTGAGGCCTTGAAAACCTTATTTGTAATTGCCTCGATTTACGTGCGCAGTCCGGGCACGTAGCCGGACAGGTTAAATATGACATTCTGTGAAAAATGCTAAGATTTGATATTAAAATGAATAAATTTGATTTTGGTCAACATTCTGGGTAACCGAACCCGGACCCGTGATTTGACGGTCCCGGAGGGTCCGTAGGAAAATATGGGACTTGGGCATATGCTCGGAATCGAATTCCGAGGTCCCAAGCCCGAGAAATGAATTTTTGAGTAAAATTGTTTTCTGAAAATATTAAGGAAAACGAAAATGAAATATGATTAGAAAGTAATGGTATCGGGCCCGTATTTTGGTTTTGGCGCCTGGTACAGGTCTTATACATGTTTTAAGCACTTTCTGTAAAGTTTGGTTGAAATTGGATTTCGTTTGACATGTTTCGGACTTAAAAATGGAAAATTTGATGTTTTATGAAATTTGATTGAATTCATGGATTTTGAGGCTTAATTCGATGTGTATGATGTTATTTTGGCGATTTGATCGCACGGATAAGTTAATAGGATGTTTTTGAGGTAGTGTGTATATTTGGTTTGGAGCCCCGAGAGCTCGGGTGAGTTTTGGATAGGCCACAGATTGCATTTTTCAGAACTTGGAGCTGCTGGTGTGACTGATCTGTAGGCTTCGCAATTGCGAAGCCAGCATCGCAAATGCGAAGGTGCACTGGCTGGCAGTGATCGCAAATGCGAGCCATTCTTCGCAAATGCAAAGTCCCTCCTCCTGCACAGTGATCGCAAATGGGAACTGTGCTTCGTAATTCCCATGTCAGCGGTGTTCGCAATTGCGAACCCCTATTCGCATTTGCGATGCCAACCAGTAGCCTGCCTTGTACAAAACCGAGTTTTTACTTCATTTTTCATATTTTCTCAAATTCAACACTCTTAGGCAATTTTTCCAAAGAACAAGACTCTTCCAAATCAGTTGTAAGTGGTTTTTACTCATTTCTTTCAATCATTAACATCATTTATCATGTTTTCAACTTAAAATCAAAGATTTTCATGGGTGAAATTGAGTGTTTTGGGTAGAACTTAGGTTTTTTCTAAAATTGGGGTTTGAGTGGGTGATTGACCTCCGATTTGAGAGATTTTTATATGGCTAGACTCGTGATATTTCGAGGGTTCTGAAAATGTAAAATTTACCCGACTCCGAGATGCTGGCCTGAAGGGAATTTTGGTCATTTCACCTAATTTCGCGTCGTAACCTTGAATTGAATAGTACAATCAGTTGGATGAGATGTTATTTACAGTATGAAATTTATTTGAATAGATTTGGGCCATTTGGAGAAGGATACTTGTGGCAAACGTGTGGTTTCGGGTTGATTGCTATACTCCGGACTCGAGGTAAGTGTTCGGTCTAACCTTAGTTCGAGGGAATAAGAGTTGAGTCTTGTTTGCTACTTGCTAATTGTAGAGTACGATGTATAGGCGTGGTGATGAGTATCTATACATTGGTGTCTAGCATGACCGTGAGTCCTTATATTGTGAATATTCTGGTTTTGTGGTAATTTCCATGCTTAATTGATAATTTCTATATGTTGTGAAGAATATGTGAAGGGAATTGTATTCTCTAAACTCTATTGGAGCATTGGCTCAAATTGTAACGAATAATGAAGAAATATGAGATATTACGTCTTTGGAGCATTGGCTCAAATTGTGAAATGAATAATGAAGAATTATGAGATATTATATCTTTTGGAGCGTTGCCTCAAGGGAATTGTATTCTTATTCTACCATCACATTAGCATATTTTTATGTAATATCATCACAGAATATGTTATAAACTCTGTGATGATCATAGAATATTTAGTACTAGCTAGTTCTTTCTTTTTACATGCATGCTAGTAGGTGAGGCTTTTTATTTGCCTCAATAGGATTTGTAAGGTAAGGTTTAGCCCAGTTTGTGTTGCTCTAGCCCTATGCCTTTGGAAAGATATCCTAGTGGCTATGAGATTATATGCCCTCGTGAGACTTTGCCGGCATCTACACCATGATTCCTCTACATGAGGCTGCCATAAGGGCAT